>CM033642.1:236106804-236407677 GCA_019512145.1 Engystomops pustulosus | reverse complement strand
AAAGTGAGTTGTAGATCGTTAAAAACGCATGCGTTAAAACGATCGTTTTTAAAAATGCATGCGTTTTGTTCGCTTTCCGAAATTGCGCAATGAAAAACGGACAAAACGTTTTTTAACGCATGCGTTTTGCAACGATCTGAAAACGCACTTAGTAAAAACAGCCCAAAAACGCCATGTGTGTGTCTTCCACTAGGGTGAAGACACAAGTGCGTTTTTAGGCCGTTTTTGGTCCGTTTATTTGGGTGCGTTGTCACATCGTAAAAACGCATGCGTTGTAGGAAACGCATGCGTGTGTTTTTTTTAAAACGCATGCGTTTTAGTTGACCAGTTTGAATTAAGATAATTGGTCAAACCTGTCAAAACGCATGCGTGTGTCTTCACCCTTATATGGTGCTTGTGGTGTAGCATTTACACTTACATTTATGTGGCACTTGTTTTATGTCGCTTTTACAATATACATTATTGTGCCGTTTGCGTCGAGTCGGTGTTTGATCACGTTACGCTTATGTGGCTTTTGCATTGTTTTTGTTTACACTTATGTTTTATGAACACACAGCGCTTTATGTCTCATTTGCATCGTGTTTATATTGTCGACATTTGCTTGATTCTCAGTTTAGTGGAGCGTGTTGCATTTACGTCACATTTCTGCATTTAACGTGGCGTTTTATGTTGCGTTTTATGTTGTATTTGCATTTACGTGGCATTTGCTTCAAGTTCACATTGCATTCGTGTTTGCTTTGAACATTCTTTGGGTGAAAACGCTGTGCACAGGTACTTAAGAAGTGTTGCGGCCACTATGTGCCGCATGCAACCCTTTTGTGGCGCAGACTGCGCTTGCCTCCATGCCAACACAAATTAGGGGTGTTCCGAGCGCTCGGACCGGAGTGCGGGCCAGGCGATTTTAGCATACAAAGTCTGTCGCACCGCCCTATATTAAAGGTGCACCACCAAAAAAGTTGGTGAATTCTGTTGGGCCAGTGAAGGGAAGCGACAGATATGATTTTCTGGCGCACGCTCTTAATGAATCTGTCGCCCCAGAATTCTACACGGAAGAGCACTTTTAGAACAGTTTTCCCACATCCAAGTAAATTGCATTTGCATGGATTTACATGGAATGTGGTGTTACAATGCGTTGCGTTTACCGCCGAACTCGTGTTTCATCACATTTGCATCCCGGTCACATTGACAGTTATTTTTGTAACAATCTCCAAAGGTCACAATCACCCCTTAGATATTTTCTATGCCTGGTCAGGGACAGCTGTAGATTTGCACCAATATTTTTTTTTTTAAGTCACAACTTTCTCATCTGGATTCAGGTGATAACTGGAGAACACTGCAGAAAACTAGACGATGCCGAACTTTGAATGAGACGGTCTTAGGCCCCTTTTACACTTGCCTTTTCACGCGCTTGTTCTGCGTGTGCTTTGATGCGCAGAGAACTTGCATTGCACTCTGACCCATGTGTAATCACTGGCTTTTTCAGACTTGCATTCTTTTTTCATCACACACTAACATTTTTTTTTACACAGCGTCTAAATCTCGACATGCTCTATTTTGCAAGTCACACGCTAAAAAAAACGCACCATACAAGTCTATGGAGATGCATCAAAAACGCATTGCACTCTGGAGACACATGCAAGTGCAATGCGTTTTTCACGCATCAATGCCATAGAAAAGATAGAGCCTCAGTCCTGAGTCATTTCATGCGTGTTACATGCACGGAAAAACGCATTGAAAATGCCCGTGAAAACTGAGACACTGAACAAACTGTGACTGAAAACTGATTGAACTCTGATGCAAATGTCAGTTTACAAACCAAACCCCTGATCGCTCCCTGATCGACTCTGACGTGATCTGGAACGCAAGTGTGGAAGGGGCTTTAGTGCAAAAAAATTTACAAATGAGCACAAAACATATGAAGTCACACAAATAAAGGAAAAGGCAAGCAAAAAGTTTGATACATGTGCCCCATTGTATCTAAAACCATGTATGTTGGATGCATGATCCCTCCATTGCTGTATACTAATGTAATAGATTTATATTTACCATAGTTTATTTACCACCCTTAACTGGTTATCTCCTATTAGCTTCTAGTAAAGTCCTTACACAATTTATTGTTTTCAGATAGTTAAAAACGCATGCGTTAAAAAACGCATCCGTTTTTTAAAACCTCATGCGTTTTTGTACGTTTTTCCGAAATTGCGCAATGAAAAACGGACCAAACCGTTTTTTAACGCATGCGTTTTTAACGATCTGAAAACGCACTTAGTAAAGGACACAGATCGCGATGAGAGAGGGAAGGAATCTCCCGGGCAGCGGGGCAGATGTCCTGCTGACCCGGGGGCCCGAGTGGGCCCCTCCAGTACCCCGGGGACCCGGCACTTGCCCGGGTTAGCCAGGTGCTGGAGCCGGGCCTGGTTGTGAGCCCGGATCTGATCCCGACCTTGCTCGTACGCTGCCAGCCTTGACCTTCTGTTCCGTCCCCGACTTCGCATCATTGCAGCCTGCCCTTGACCATCTGTCTGTTCCTGACCACGAGACTGCCTTGTGATTCTGTACCTCGACCTTGGCTGCCACCACGGACAAGTCACACATGTGGAAAGACCTGGTGGCACCACGCAGCAGCAAGACCTTCCTGCTTTGCCACGGGCTCTGGTGAAGACCAGGTGCCACTTAGATTTCGGTCCCAGGTGTCGGCTTGTGTCATCGTCCGTGGTGGTCCAGGGGGTTCACTATCTGACAATACGTACAATAAGACAAAGATGTATCTCACTGTATGCTCATACAATGGGATATGTAGACCTGTTCAGGGCTCCATAGCAGACTTCTGAATGGGGCCCCCTTGCCCCTCAAAAATATACATATTTGTTTATATGTTATGTTCAATTATGCATTTATACATTACTGTCCCAGGAGGGGGGGGAGAGACGGTAACATTTCTCAATAGTTATTCTTATCTATGTTGCAATGAAAGCCTTGCTTGCCGAGTACCCTTTATCTTTGCCCTGGAAATTCAAAAGATGATCAGATTTTCTGAACTTTTTCGTAACCTATAGGTAAGCTTCAAGACCTCTTTTGACATATAGACCATGGAACTCAGTCTCCTTCTGATTTGATGGATGAGCAGAAAAGCAAGGGAGTTCCCTATGAAACTTAGAGACAACAATAGGTATAAAACCAGGGATGATGAGAGAAAGTTATTCTACCCCCTTTCATCTCTAAGGATGGGGGCTTACAGGAGAACACCTGTTTTTCTCCTATAATCTGAGCCATTATTGCCAGGAGAAGGGTTTTCTTAAATGTTCAGTTTAGTAAAGATTTCTTCGATAGGCTCAAAGGGAAATTATTGAAGAGCAGATATTACCACTGACAAACCCCGAAGGAGGAAATCTTGAGTGAGCAAAAAATCTCCATCTGAGGCTTTGACAAACCTTTTCACATAATAATAACTAAGATAATAATATAATGTAATCTTTATTAATATTGTGCCATCTAGAGATGAGCTAACACTAAAATGCTCGGGTGTTCGTTATTCAAGACAAACTTTTCCCGATGCTCGAGTGCTCGTCTCGAATAACGAGCCCCATTGAAGTCAATGGGAGACTCAAGCATTTTTCAAGGGGACCAAGGCTCTGCACAGGGAAGCTTGGCCAAACACCTGGGAACCTCAGAAAAGGATGGAAACACCACGGAAATGGACAGTCCCAGTAACTTGAGACATGAACCTAGGGAGTGTAGCTCTGCGGCGTTCCCCTGCTCACTCATCAGCAGGTGGTGTCTCACCCCGCCCAGGACCACGGCCTCTGACCCCTGCAGTAGTTGGACGACCCACGCCCTCGTCCTCTACCCCTACCCCTAGCCCTCGGGTTAAACATTTTCAAAATTAAAGTGAAAACTGTGGTGGTTTTTTTTGTGTTTTTTAAATTTATTTATTTTTTATTTTTGTGTGGTTTTTTTAACAAAACGATCAGAAGAAATCACACAGCAACCACAGAAGAGCTTGACTACTGGAAACATTTGGCGCTGATGCACCAGCTCTGGCCCAGCCTCTCCGTCTGACCCCACCACTGCCTCTTCCAACCTGTTCTGGTATAGGACTCGCCTCCGTCTCAGAAGCACTGTGATTAACCCGGCATGTCAACCCAGCTTGGGTCTGTCACCTCATCATCCTCCGATCTCTCAGTCTGTTCCCCCCTCGGACTTCCTGCCCTGACAACAACTTCACCACTGTCTGACAACCATGTCTGCTCATCGTCCGACACCTCTTTACAAACTTCTTCCACTACGTCAATAATGTCATCATCACCCACGGACTGCGACCGGTGGAAAACCTGGGCATCGGAAAAGAGCTCAGCAGCAAGCGGACAAGTGGTTTGTGACTCTAGGAAGGGTCCAGAAAACAGTTCCTCAGAGTATGCCGGTTCAAATGCCAAATTTTCCTGGGAGAGGGCAGACTGGGGGGAAGGAGGTTGAGGGGGAGGAGCTGGGGGAGTGCTCACTTGGGTAACATGGGTGGACTGCGTGGAAGACTGACTTGTGGACAAATTAGTTGAAGTATTGTCCGCAATCCACGACATCACCTGTTCGCACTGTTCCGGCCTCAACAGTGCTCTACCACGAGTCCCAGTAACTTCAGACATGAACCTAGGGAGTGTAGCTCTGCGGCGTTCCCCTGCTCCCTCATCAGCAGGTGGTGTCTCACCCCGCCCAGGACCACGGCCTCTGACCCCTGCAGTAGTTGGACGCCCACGTCCACGCCCTCGTCCTCTACCCCCAGCCCTCGGGTTCAACATTTTCAAAATTAAAGTTTAAACTGGTAAATTTTTTTGTTTTTTAAATCAGCAGACTCTGCCTAATTCAAATCAAACCCCAAATCAATTGTCCCACTTCGGTGTTTGAGGTGGATATGTGTGTCACTAAGTGCTAAACACAACGGCCTGCAAATTCCTCACAATATGGAAATAGCTGCACTATTAGTGCCAGCAAGGGCAGCCACAAGCAAATCAAGCAAAAATCAAATATATAACGCTATTGTAGGCCTAAGTAAGCCCCTTGGATTCTCCTATGGCTCTTTTCTAGACTACACTGAAAGCACACTGCTATGCCAGCTGACGTTGAGTTATAAAAAAATAAACGTAAAAAAAAAAAATCAGCAGACTGAATTCAAATCAAACCCCTAATCAATTGTCCCACTTCGGTGTTTGAGGTGGATATGTGTGTCACTAAGAGCTAAACACAACGGTCCCAAGTCTCCCTGCAAATTCCTCACAATATGGTAATAGCTGCACTACTAATGCCAGCAAGCCCAGCCTCAAGCAAACAAAAAAAAAATAAAATATAATGCTATTCTAGCCCCAACAGCTGTTGGGTTCTTGTAGACTCACTCCTGCCTAACAGTAAGCTAATAGAACACCCTTCTATGCGTTCAATGCGATGAAACGCAGGTCAAAACGCACGTGGTGAACGCGCGCCGCTCCCTCAGGGTGAAGACACACGTGCGTTTTAGTCCTTTTTTGGGACGTTTTACGAAGTGCTTTCATATTGTAACAACGCATGCCTTAAAACGAAATTACTATCTAAAACGCCCTTAGTAAAAGGGCCCAAAAACGCCCTAAAAACGCCACGTGTGTCTTCACCCCAGGGCACGTTCACACTTTGCGTTTTGACCTGCGTTTTTCATTGCGTTTAAACTCAATACAACACTGAGGAGTGGGTGATTGCCTATTAATCACTGTTAACATTTCCTTTTACAAACGCCTCGTAAACGCATGTTACCGCATGTGGCATCGTTAACAAACGCGTTAACAGAACACGTTTTGTTCACACAGCAGCGTTAACATGTGTGTTTACCAACGTAAACGGTATGAAATCACTCTCATCAGCTGTTGTATATGCTTTCAAACGCAATTGAAAACGCAGTCAAAACGCCACGTGTGAACGCGCCCTCAAGATGAATTTGGTCCAACCTGTCAAAAACGCCTGCGTTTTTAACGATCTAAAACCACTAACTAAAAAGGCCCAAAAACGGCCTCAAAACGCCATGTGGTGTCTTCCCCTAGGTGATTCGACCATTGGTGCTTTTGGTGCGTTTTCATTTCTTTTAAAACGCATTACAAACAGCTGAGGAGAAGTTGATTTGCCTATTACATTACTACAATTACTAAACTTTACGTTAACAAACAAACAAAAACATTGTAAACACCGATGTTAATGCAATCGTTAACATCGCGTTATACAATGCTTTTTGTAAACCGCACATTGTTGGTTTATAATTAGGTCAAATCGCCCTCTCTCAGCTGTTGTAATGCGTTTTAAAACACAATGAAATTGCAAACCAAAGCGCACGGTGAACGCACTCTCATAGATAAAAGGTAAGCAGCCAAACGGTCCAAACCGATCAAAAAAATGATGCGGTTTTTTACCTGGACTGAAAACGCCATGCTTAAAAAAGTCCCATAGAGCATCACCAAAAGGCTGGCTGCACACCTGCCGTTTAAGAAGTCCGTTCAAAACGTCTCCGTTTTTTTTTAAACACATCCGTTTTTGAACAGGTTTACCAATTACCTTGATTAAACTGGTCAAAAACCATGCATTTTTTTTAACGGACGGCTTACAAAAACGTCCCAGAAACAAGTCCAAACAGGTCCTAAGGCCAACGTTGCGTTTTAGACCATTTTTGGGGCATTTTTAGAGTGCGTTTTTCAGATTCGTGAAAAAAGAAGCATGCATTTTTTAAAAAGCATGCCGTTTTTGAATCGCATCCGTTTTTGACATGTTTTAATAAACCAATTATCTCATTAAACGCATGCGTTTTGACTATCTGAAAAAACATCCTACTAAAAAATTGCCTAAAAAACCCGAGGGCGCGTTCACACGTTGCCGTTTTGCCCTGCTTTTCATTGCGTTTGAAACGCATATACACAGCTTAGGAGAGTTTGCCTAATTAACATCACTCTAACGTTTCCGTTTACCAAAACGCATCGTAAACGCGATGTTAATGCATGCGTTACAAGCGTCAGGCGGGTCCCAGTTGCGTTTGCAAACGCAAACGCAGACCAAACCGCGCCACCGGCGTTCCGCGGTCCCATCGCATCGGGTTTTATCTATGTTTCTATTGAAAACGCCGATGCGTTGGACCGCGGACCGCCCGGTGGGCGCGGTTTGGTCTCGTCTGCGTTTGCAAAGAACGCAACTGGGACCCGCGCCTTAATGCATGCATTTTGTTAAACGCATGCGTTAACATTGCGTTTACAAACGTAAACGGTACATGTAATTAGGCAATACCATCACTCAGCTGTTTGTAAATGCGTTTCAAACGCATGAAAACGCAACCAAAACGCAACGTGTGGAACGCGCCCTTAGGGTGAAGACACACGTGGCGGTTTTGGGCCTTTAACTAAGTGCGTTGTTCAGATTGTAAACAACGCATGCTTAAAAAACAACGTCGTTTTTTTACAAAACGCTTCCGTTTTTTTGGAAAACGCATCCGCTTTTGGTCCGTTTTCCCGAATTTGTGCAATTAACATGGACAAAAACACAAGCGTTTTTTAAACGATCTGAAACGCACTTAAGTAAAAACGGCCTAAAACACCACTTGTGTCTCACCCTAGGTGCGCGTTCCACCGTTGCGTTTTGACCTGGCTTTCATCACATTGCTTTTGAAAACGCATATACAACAGCTGAGGATGGTATTTGCCAATTAACAATTCACTCTTAACCGTTTCAGTTTACTAAACGCACGTCAGATCGTAAACGCGATTTTAAATTAAACTTTTTCCTGCCCCCAACATGTGCCCCCCCGTTTTTTTTTTTAACATTTTCGTTTACACGTAACGGAATGTAAATTAGGCAAATTAACCTCACATCAGCTGTTGTATATGCGTTTCAACGCATGAAAACCAACCAAAACTCAAGGTGAAGCGCCCTTAGGTGAAGACACACATGGCGTTTTTGGCCGTTTTTACTAAGTTTGCGTTTTTCAGATCGTAAAAACCCCTCGTTAAAAAACGCACCGTTTTTTTGTCTGTTTTTAATGCGCAAATTTCCGAAAAAAAACCGGACAAAAACGCATCGTTTGTTTAAAACCACATGCGTTTTTAAAACGCAGTGCTTTTTTTATCGATCTGAAACGCACTTAAAAAACGGCCCAAAAACGCCACGTGTGTCCTTCACCCTTATGCTTTCCACAACCTTACCTCTTCAAGCATCAAGCATCCTTTTTGCAGCTAAGGGGCGGTCACACGGTGTTTTGTTTCGTTTTCATTGCGTGAGTGAGGTGATTTGCCCAATTACATACTATTAACAGTTGTGTTTTTTTTTTCAACGCTGTTACGCATTCGTAACACATTGCTAACAAAATGCAAACAAACGTCATGGTTATCCACACGCGTTAACATGCAATTTAAACTGCATTGTAAACACAAATGTTAATAGTATGTCATTGGGCCAATCAACCTCATCTCAAGCGGTGTAATGCATTTTCACGCAAAATTGAACACGCAACCAAACACACACGTGACCACGCCCTGATGGCGCGTTCACACGTTTCGTTTTGGTTGCGTTTTCTTGCGTTTGGAACGCATATACAACACTGATGTGAGGTATTTGCCTAATTACAGTACCGTTTACGTTTGTAAACTCCATGTGTACACAACGTATGCTTTAACAAAATGCATGTGTCAACCTTTGTTAAACGCATGTGTTAACATCGCTTTACGATGCGTTTTTGTTACGCATTGCTTAACAGTGATGAAATTAGGCACTCCCTCTACTCTTCAGCTGTGTATATGCCGTTCAAACGCAATTAAAACGTCAGGTCAAACGCAACGTGTGAACGCGCACTGAGCTCCGTCCCATTTCTTGGATTTCTGACTTGCGTGCTTTATATGTTAAACTTGTGAACACTCTTACTTAAGCAAAACGATGGCTGAGTTTGGTTTTTTTTCCTCACATTTGGCACTTCATTTTTAGTGTTAATTTTGGATGATAAGTTTTGAGTTTATTTACAAAAACAAAAATTTGAATTTTTTGGAAAAATCTGAATCTGCCATTTTTTTGAAATTCTAAAATCATTACATTTTTCAGCAGATCGATTTAACCACCTAAATACTTGCTGAATAACATTTTCCCATTTGTCTACTTTACATTTTCATAATTTCTGATAACATTTTACTTTTTTGTCTAGAGGAGCTGGCATATGGCTTGTTTTTTTTTGCAGGACATGTTTACTTTTTGCAACCAGGTCCATTCTGGAGTACATATGTTTTTTTAATGCACTTTTTTATTGCCTTTTTTGTGGGATTATATAGGTACAAATCATAATTTTTGGCAGGTTTTTAACAGTTTTTTTTTTTACACGTGAACGATTCAAACACCTATAATGTCCAATAAAACAATGACATCAGGAGGACCTTTCCCACCACCACACATGTGAGATCAGCATCAGTCAGGACTGCTACAACAGATGCAGGGGCACTTTGAATTTCTTTCCTAGTCCCCACGGCTGCGGTATTATCAGTCTGGTATCGGGGTAATCCTTGTTTGGTTAGAGAGGTGGAGCGGGCTGGGCTGGAGGCGTGTATGCAAGCCTCTCTAGGACTGTCCCATCAGTGGCAGGTGATGTCAGAGAAGTTCTATGAACTAGAACTGTGATTTGTTCATCTGCGGCTGTGTTTCACACAAATTCTGCTTAATATTCTCTGTACTTGCATTTACATAATCACAACGTTACGAAATTGCGGTCACTTTGGGTCAGTCCGAAAGCAAATTCGATGTTACCACAACGCAAATGTTAACTGCAGATTTGAAAACCGATATGTGAACGTGATGTGGAATGCATATTCAATGTAAACTCAAACATAAAGTACCGAAACTATGTACGACATAAACTGATGTAAAAGTCTTTACATTACATTTACGTATGACGTTTATCAAGTGCATTGTGTTAACCGCTTATGTGGCAAATTGTGTCCCATTTACACTTACATGGCATTTGCGTTGAGTTTGTTGCGCAATTGCACGTAGGTGATGCCACACATGCCTAAGTGGGCGTTTTACAGATCGTAAAAAAAAAAAAAAAAGACCCCCAACACTGCGTTTTAAAAAATCTCATGCGCGTTTTTGTCCGGTTTTCTCCAAATTTGCACAATTGAAAACAGACAAAAGACGCATGCATTTTTTACGATCTGAAAACGCCCTATTGAAAAACAGCCAAACGCCATGTGTGCATCACCATACCCTTAAGTGGCATTGCATCGTTTTATGCTTATGTAGTTTTTGCATCGCGTTTAATGCTTACACACACTTTTTGCGTTTTTTGTTTGCATCGCAAACGACCTTGCGTTACATGCGCTTACATTGTGTGTATTTGCATCGTCATTTAACACAGACGTTGGCGTTTGCATTTATGTGCATCTACCTACATTTATGCGCCGTTTCAGCTATGTTGCATTTGCATCACGTTTACTTTTAATAAGTGGCTTTTGGTCTGTCGCATTTAACACTTCTGTTGATGTGGCGAATTGGCGATTAATGCGATTACATTTATGTGTTGTTTTGCGCTTATGTCGTGTTTGCAATCGCTTTTATTTTGTTACTTACCCTTACACAGTGTTTGTGTTTAAGGTCGCGTTGTGTTTAAAACGACTTTAAAACTATTTAAAACATAACGAGATAGCGCCGGCCCGCTCACCCTGAGCGGTTGCACGCATGTCCAGCTTATGGGCCCTAATCCCATGGTAAGGATTCCTTTAAATCGCATTTACTCACTTGGCATCTGCTTTAGCGTTTCTGTTTACATGCAAACAGACTTTGTTTACAACAACCAGCGCTCATGTGGTGTTTGTGGGTTTAAGTCCAATTGTGTTATACTTAGGGTGAAGACACACATGGCGTTTTTGGGCGTTTTTTTGGGCCGTTTTACTAAGTGCTTTTTCAGATCGTTAAAAACGCATGCTTTAAAAACGCTCCGTTTTTTTTAAAATGCCATGGCGTTTTTGTTCGTTTTACCTTTTTCCGAAATTTGTGCGCATGAAAACGGACAAAAACGTTTTTTACGCATAGCGTTTTTAAACGATCTGAAAACGCACTTTACAAACGCCCAAACAGCCATGTGTGTCTCACCCTAGTGAAACACAAGTGGCGGTTTTAGGGGGCCGTTTTTGGTCCGTTTTTTTATTTTGGTGCGTTTGCACAACATCGTTAAAAACGCATGCGGTTTAAAAAAAGCATGCGTGTTTTTTTGAAACGCATGCAGTTTTTGACCAGTTTGAATTAAGATAATTGGTCAACCTGTAAAACGCATGCGTGTGTCTTTCACCCTTATATGGTGCTTGTGTTTTTGTAAGCATTTACACTTACAGTATGTGGCAACTTGTGTTTATGTCGCTTTACAATTTACATTATTCCGTTAGCTTATAGGTCCGTGTTGCATCACGTTTACGCTTATTGGCTTTTGGCATTTGTTTTGGTTACCCTATGTTTATGCCACTTTGCTTTTATGTCTCATTTGCATCGTGTTTATATGTGACCTTTGCATTGATTCTCCGCCGTTTATGTTGGATCTTGTGGTTGCATTTACTGTCACATTTTTGCATTTAAGCTGCGTTTTATGTTGCGTTTATGTTTTAATTTGCATTACGTGGCATTTGCTTCAAGTTTCACATTGCATTCGTGTTTGCTTTGCACATTCTTTGGGTGCAAACTGCTTGCACCAGGTATTAAGAATGTCTGCTCCACTAATTGTGCCGCATGCAACCCTTTTTTGTGGCCAGCTCGCTGCCTCCATTCAACACAAATGAGGGGGTGGTTCCGGCGCCGTCGACCGCGCCAGATTTACATCAAAGGGTCTGTCGCCTCTCCCTATATTAAAGGGCACCACAAAAAAAGTTGGGTGATTCGTTGGGCCAGTGAAGGGAAGCGACAGTCCTGATTTCTGGCGCACCTCTTAATTAATCTGTCGCCCCAGAATTCTACACAGGAAGAGCACTTTAGAACAGTTTTTTTTCACACCTCCAAGTAAATTGCATTTTCAATGGCATTTACAATCGTATGTGTTTTTACAATGCGATGCGTGTTACTCCGAACTCGTGTTTTTACATCACATTGCATCCCGGCACATTGACCAATTTTTTTGTTAACAATCTCCAAGGTCACAATCACCTCTAAATATTTTCGATGCCTGGTCAGGGCGCTTGTAGATTTGCACCATTATTTTTTTTTTTAAGTCACAACTTTCTCGCTGGATTCAGGTGATAACTCGGAGAACACGCAGAAAACTATACGATGCCGAACTTTGAATGGAACTGTCTTAGGCCCCTTTTAACACTTGCTTTTTCATTCACGCGCTTGTTCTGCGTTGCTTTTGAGCGCAAACTTGCCTTTGCCTCTGACCCTGTAATCAATGGGCTTTTTCAGACTTGCATTCTTTTTCATGCACACACTAACATTTTTTTTTAACAGCGTCTTAAATCTCGCATGCTCTACTTTTGCAAGTCACACCCGCAATAAAAAAAAGCACCAGACAGTCATGGAGATTCATCAAAAACGCATTGCACCTGGAGACCCCATGCAAGTGCATTCGTTTTCACCTCAATTGCCATACGGAAAATAATAGAGCTCAGTCCTGATTCATTTCATGCGGGTTCCAACATGCACGGAAAACGCCTTGAAAATCCCTGAAAAACTGAAGACAACTGAACAAACTTTGAAACTAGAAAACTGAATTGAACTCTGAATGTCAAAATGTCAGTTTTTTCACTAACCAAACCTGATCGCTCCCTGATCATACTCTGACGTGATCTGGAACGCAAGTGTGGAAGGGCTTTAGTGCAAAAAAAGTCAAATGCGCACAAACCTATGAGTGCCCACAAACTAAAGAAAAGGCAAGCAAAAAGTTTGATACAAACATGTGCCCTCATTGTATCTAACCATGTTGTGGATGCATGCCTCTCCCTCTGCTGTTACTAATGTAATATATTTATATTTCCATGTTTGTTATGTCCACCCCTTAACTTTTAATCTCTATTAGCTTTCTATAAAGTAATTACACAATTTTCCTTCTTAAAACCGTTATAGGTATCATTGCAATGGGAGCCACTGTGAACTTTCTGTTACCGATGGATGTTAAGTGAATGGGGCCGTTGTGATGGGTAAGCACAACAAGCTGAGACGTTCATGAAATGTATAACACGACTGCTATATTGACAATCTGGGCCGTGGAGTCTCGAGCCCCACGTTCCAATGGAAGAGTTTGGATACAATTGTTGCCTGATTGAGACCACGTTCCGTCAAATTAAGATGGAGACCGGTAAGTACCAAAGTGAAATAAATTGTGTGTTATGTGTATATCTATATTATTTCCCCATAAAAACGACCTCTAACACCAATCTCCATTTTAAAAAATAATTTTCAAATCTAATGCATATAAAAGATATTCTACATTGAGTTATTATTCATCCAGACCTTTTGGGGTCTGACCACTGGGTCCCCTAGTCAAACCATTCTCCTGCCCCATGTACCCCCAAAGCCCAAGACCAATTCAGCAATGAGCTGACCGGAGAATGGACATATTAGTGCCTATACATCACCAAGCGACTCGCTGGGCTTGCTCCCCTCGATCTTACCTAAAGATACATTTTCAATCTTAGTCCGAACCCAAAGAATAAAATGGCTTTACCATGTCTGATGGTGGGTGAAACACATTAAGAACATAGGCCCATAAAAAATGGCGCTACTTGGTGGTCCTGTTTTAATCAGGTTCCACTGCATTTTGTAGCTCCCCGTCATTAAGTGCAGTTACGTTAATACTGTGATAACAAGCGCTCATATAGTTCTATAAACAAAATGATAACTGACTTATTGCTTTGAAGTGTGTGGGTGGAGTGATTAAATGTAAACATGGACTGTGTTGTACGGGGTTAAGAACATAATGCCCTCCTCCTTTCACATTGGGCAGCTATTCAGACATGCTGTTGATCTGACCCAATTGTTTTTTTTTTAACTTTACCTTGATCTAACTTTCTGCATACCCATGTATAATAAAGAATCGGTTTTTTTTTTATCTTCTAGTTATTTTTACCAACTCGGGAGTTTTCACCCAAGGGCAGCTCGAAGCCATAGAGGGTGTGTCCAATATCATCGATCAATGTGCAACACTAACAGTCGTGAAGTTCCTAGAAATCCTTTCTTGCACTGAGACCAGATTCATGGATTGTTCTTACTTCCCCCCATGGATATTCATCATGGGAAGCCAGATTCGGAGATGTAGTACCGGATGTCTCAATGTAAAGAACTGAAATCCATATGTGTAAGGATCTTTCAATTCTAGTTTACGACCATATTGCTTACATTGCTTCTATGGAAGACCGCCATTTATTTGTTGAAGGATTCTAGCACAGAAACGTATAATTGGTCAGTAGTGTACGGATGAAAATATGTCAGAATACTAAATCAGGGTTGGGAATCAAACCCCCACTGCTTAACCCTCACCGCCGAGAGCCGCTTTTCCACCTTTCCTTCCACGGTTCTTATTTTTCAATCTGCCCTGTGTCACGATAAGTGGTTATAACTTTGGAACCGATTTTAACATGTCCAAGTGATTTTGAATTGTTTTCTCGGACATACTTTTGTACTTTGTGTTTTACTGGAAAACTTTTGTAAGCAATGTTTTTTCGTTTTTTAAGAAAACCTGAATATTGGTGAAATTTTGGAAAAAATCCTCATTCGATCCCCATCTCTACAATTCACCGTTGCCATAAACATCACATATTGGGGCCGATTTATCAAGCCGTAAATCTTTCTAGTTCCCATGGCACCCCAATCGCAGCTCATCTTTCATTTTAACAGTGCTCCATGAAAATTTTTAAAGCTGAGCTGCGATTGTTGCCATGGGCACTAGAAAATATTGTACTTTCCAAACAACTTTTATAATCTGCCCCAGTATGTTTTATTCTATACATCACTACAATTATGTGATACCTTCAGTTATATGTTTTGTTAATAGATTTTAACATTTCACTTCAACTTTAATATTTTTTTTTTTGGTTGACTGAGCTGGTTTCGGGCTATTTTTTACATTTTGAGTTGTCCTTTCCAGTGCACATTTTGGCGCTCATAATTTCGTCGCGCAACAACAATTAGTGAGGAGGGTTGTGATGTTGTGTTCTTTATTAATGTGTATGGGAATGTTGGTGTTTAGGGGACTTTCCCTTTATTTAAATTATTTTAGTAAAAAAAAAAAAACTTTATTAGTGTTTTTTAACCCCTTAAGGACCAGGCCCTTTTTTCGTTTTTTTTGCGTCTTTATTTTTCACACCCCACCTTCAAAATCTATAACTTCATATTGATGGCATTTAATGTGTCTATGCATATACTGGGAAAGCGGAAAAAAATTCTGAATTCGTGAAAATTGTGAAAAAACGTATTTGCCCACCGTTTTTCTTTTTGGGCGGGGATTTTACTCTTTCCTGTGCACCTCCAAATGACATGTCTAATTATTCATTGGGTCAATACGATCACATGGATACCAAATTTATGTAGGTTTTATAAATGTTTTCATACATTTAACAAAATTAAAACCTTCCGTACAACAAAAAAAAATCTTCATTTTGCCATCTTCTTCTCTTTGCGCTAACATACACTTTTCATACTTTGTGTATTGGCTGTGGGGGTGTAATTTTTTGTCGACTTTGATTACTTTTCAATACTTTTATTTTTTAGAATTGTAAGCACCTTTTGATCACTTTTTTAGAAATTTTTTATATTTTTTCAAAATGCAAAAAATGCCATTGGCGACTTCGGGCACCATTTCCGTTAGGGGGTTAACGCAGTAAAAAAACATTCTTATTTTTGGATAGATCGTCATTTTTCGGACAGCGCAATACCTAATGTTTTATGTTTTACTGTTTATTGTATATGTTATATCAGTTTTCTATGGAAAGGGGTGTGATTTGAATTTTCAGTTTTTTTAATATCAATTTTTTATTTTTTTTAATTATTTTTTACTATTTTTTTAGCCTCCTAGGGTACTTTAACCCTAGGTTGTCTGATGATTCCTACCATATACGCCATACTACAGTATGGTCATATATGGGGATTTTTTGCACACCATCTAATTCCAATGTGCATGATCGCACATGTAATAGATGGCCTAAAACATGATAGCCTCGTATCATTGTGTATCCGAGGCTGTCATGGCAACGGATCGCCGCTCCCTCGTGACGTACACGGGAGCGGCGATCGGAGCCAAGATGTCGGCGGCCCACCGCCGCTGGCCTCTTTAATGCCGCCGGCAGCCTTGCCGGCGGCGTGAAGGGTTAACATCCGAATCGTACAGCCACCGATCGTCGGGTGTTAGCGACGGGTGCTTGCTTCTTTGGTGAAGTCAAGCACTCCGGTTGTATGAGAGGCTCTGCCCGTGAACCCTCTTCATACTACCCCAGGCCAATAAAACGTCAGGTACGTCGTATTGCGCTTTGGGTTAAACATTATTTTTATTACAGCTTGGCCTTTAACAATCGATGCTCTGATCGCTTTTCTAAGCTCTCATTCACCTAACACAACATAAGACATATGTAAGGGATTAACCCCCTGTGTTACAGGCCGTGGTTCAGCTGTTAATGTACGCTGACACCGCACTTCTGGCACCAGCTTGTCAGCATGTCGGTGCCAGAGAGGACATAGTAGTACATTGCATGCGGGAATCCCTTCTCCCATGATGTAACTACCCAAGTACAATGTCGAAGGTTTTCTAGATTATGTTCCTTAGTGGTTTAAGTTATAACCTATCCACATAAATGTGGCCTGATTTAGGGTTCAGCTACTGGACCAATTACAAAACTGTGCCCTAAAGCATTCTGGAGATGGAGCCCTTCTCACTCAGGATGGGCAGCCAGGATATCATGAATCCTACTACTTCAATTAAAGTATAGTACTCTTTCAGAAATGTCTGATCACAGCTGTCCAGTTTCTCCATATCTCACTGTCTATGTATGTACCTGGAGATACCAGAGTGTTGTGCTCTAAACGATTTCCTACACTATCATACTATTTCACTAAAGAGACCTTGCTTATGCTGATCCACTCATTAGTGAGAATGGGACCCCATTCTCGGATTGCCAGGGCCACAATTTGGTGGGAGATCCCATCAGTGTGCGGACATCATCATATTGCCTCAAGTGTTATCGCCCTATCACAGTGATTGCGGACTTTTGGAGACATAAGTGCCCAACTAAGCAACCAAACCCACTTATAAGTGCCAACATGACAATTTTACATTAACTTATTGATCCTGCTGAATCACAGGTTTAATTGTATTGGCGTCCTGATTCACCAATACAATAAAACATGATGGAGAATTTGTATTTACTTCCCTCCAGGGTCCCCTGAAGTTGGAAGAATCGGGTGACCCGAGCAGGAAGCTCCGACGAATATCCATCTCTGTCATACGTTCTGCTCCTTCTGTAGTCCTGGCAGCCAAGGAATATCTCTTTAAAATAGCTTCTAAGCATGGCCATCCTGTTTCCTAGTCTGGCAAACTCTCTGTTGGGGTGAAGGCCTGGGTGCCCACAGAAAGGGGCCCCGAGTGCCACCTCTGGCAACCCGGCCATAGGCTCGCCACCACTGCCCAATCCGTGCATAGGGGATAACTTGGAACACTTATACAACTATGCACTTAAAATGGGTGTCCTTAAAGAATGCAGAATGTTAGGATTTTATGTTTTTTTTTTTTTATTACAGTGGGCATGAAATAATTTTTCACTTGTTTCATTGTCAGCTATTGGTAAGATCAAAAAAGTTTTTTTTTTTGCTCATTAATGTACACTCTGCACCTCATCTGACGCAAAAAACCCCAAAAATGTGATATTTTTGCTAATTTATAAAACAAGAAAAACTGAAATAGCAATGTCATAAGGTTTTTCAGCCCTTTCTCAGTATTGAGTAGAAGCAGCTGGAGCTATTAACAGCCAGGAGTCTTCGGAAGATATGCCACAAGTTCTTCACAGCCGGATTTTGGGATCCTCTGCCTTCTTGCATATCCTCGCCAGTTCCCTCAGGTTGGATTGGGGAACGTTGGTGGAAGCCAGTCCTCTCAGAGAATGCTCAATTAGGTTTGTGTCCAGTCTCGGGAATGGGCCATCGGAATGGTCCACTGAGATTTCTTAAGCCAACTGCTCTTTTTTAGCTAGCTGTTTGCTTAGGTCATTGTCTTTTTGGAAGGTGAGACTTTCCGCCCTAGTCCTGAGGTCCCATAGCATCTGGAAGAGCTTTTCCTCCCGGATAATCTCTTTATTTGGTCCACATTCATCTTCCCTTCATTGAACCATTTGTCCTATCCCTGTATAGAGGAACACCCCCGAGCATGAATGCTACCACCTACATGTGTCGTGTTGGATTGTATGTTGGCAGGTGATGAGCAGGGGCCTGTTTTCCTCCATACTGCGTAGCACACTCAAAATTTAATCATCGTCACATAAGCCAGGGAATCTTATTTCTCATCGTCTAGGAGTCTTCATGTGTTTTCTTTGCACAACTTATACGATTCCATATTCTGTTGCCCTGAGGAGAGGCTTCCATCAGCAGACTCGTAATATGGCTGCAGTAATATTTGACTTTGTCAAACTTTCTCCATCCCCCCTACTGCAACTCTGGACACAACCCAGTGCTCTTGGGTTCTTCTTTACCTCTCTCACGCAAGGCTCTTCTCGACCATGGATTGCTTAGTTGGTCTGGGCGCAGTCGAGGAGAGCTGTGTCCATCTCAAACTTCTTAGGATATGGGAGTGTTTTCCTAATCAAGTTCATCAGTCCGTATCAAGGAGGATCAGAGAATGAACATCATATTAAAGTTAAATATCGTATCACAGTAAAGGGTCTGACCTACTTACCACAAGTGATATTTCTGTTTTTTCTTGTTTATAAATTATCAAAATATCTACATTTCTGTTTGTTCCTGTCAAGATTGGGGGGGGGGTAGAGTGCACTTATGAGCAAAAAAGAACTTTTGAATCCATTTGTCCAGCGCATTCGCAAATATTTTATATCATTAGTAGAGCTTGGCCATGGTAAGAAATAGACAGGTACAGAGAGGGCTTAGAATTTTCAGTGAGTTCAAATGGACGTAATATTGCTTTATGGGGTAGAATACAGATGTAGCAACAGCACCGAACAAATGAATTGTTTAACCATTGCAGAGGATAATTTATTTGGTTACTCTAATAACCTAATGGAAAGGGCATAGCCCAAAAGAATCTGCATCTGTACAGGGATGGCAACTGCCTTCTGCATTTGGGGCAAAATGGGGAGGGTGTCCTAGGAGCTTAATAGGTCACTGTTACCGGTGTCCAGACAACACATTCTTTTTTAAAATTACTCTTTTATTTATTTGTTATTACAGAGTTTCGATTGAAAACCTCCAAGACCAAATAAAATTGATGGGACGAATATTCTGCTTGTCCAGGGATGATCATAGATCTTGCTGGCTGAGTAGCACACTTATAGCATTCTTTCTACAACAGTTAAAATGTTAAAATACTTCTCTGTTTAAAAAACTTTGCATGGATATGAGCATTTGTTATGATAGGACTGCTGTTATTCATGGAGGTGGTCAACCACGCTTTACATGACCACTCTACACATGTCCGCTGACATAACACTTGCATTCTGTAGTTTCACACGCGTTATGTTATTTACTCTCTTGCCCTGCACAGCTTGTGGAATTATTCACAATTAGATAAGACAATGGAAATAAGTTTAGTACCTAGGGGACTAATCCCTCCTACGATATATAAAAGCTAAGCTTTAAGAATAAAGTAGATAATCTGTAACTTCATACCAAATGTGTCCTGTGTTATTTCTTTCCATGTCGCATCCTTTATATTTAAATTTTGAACAGCGTCAATACCTTGCAAGTGGCAACAGGTTTCGTGTGTCAATCCAACACATGAGGGAGTTACTAAGCCTTGTCCCACAGTCCTTTCTACAGACAAGGCTTCTTCAAATCAAGTTTCAGCGGCTTTCACGCTGTTTGCGCAGGGCATGGAGCCAAATGGTGGGGGCAGGGAGAATTCTCCAGCCCACCAAATTTATTAAATCGCTGCAAAAATGGTTTGACTCAGTCGTACCTGGCGTAATCGATCAGTGAGGTTTGGCAACCTCCTTTTGGATGTTACTAAGAGGCCAGATGTACAATGTGCACCTATTAAGGTTGGCATTTAAAATTCCAGTCTTGGTAATCCATCCCCGCCCATTTGTCTTTTTTCCAATAACCCCAATCTAGTCAAAAGATTTTTTCCCATTTCTACTGTGTCTCAGTGCAATATAGGAATGCAAAATTTTACTTATTGAAGAAATTTTGTCTCTACATTTACACCTGCATTCAACAGCTTCTTTAGTCATCAGATCCTTTTTCTGCTATTATACTGATGCATATTGAAGCTTCCACCTTCTGGTATCTCTATCCATCCCCTCCCCGTCAGAAACAATGGGAATTGCCCAAGGAAGAAATCTTACATACACTCCAATATAATAGTATAGGATAATTAGTTACATTCCACCAAGATGTTTTCCCTCCATTTTCCGTTGGAAGATTCCATACATATCCATGTCCACGGGTGTCCGTCCCTGCGATCCAAAATCGGATCGCATGCACCCCTGCCCTTCCCTGTGGTGGCGCCCCGTGCTCACTGACCCTGTCCACAATTCCTGCTCCGCCAGCTGGTCTCTCCGCGCACTTTCCCGTCACCCTATGGCGCCGACACTCACATATTGAAGGGTCCAGCCACAGCGCCGATTGCCACTGGTCAATTCCAGTTTTCTATTTAAGCCGGTGCTTCCAAGCATCCCCTTTGTGTTTGAGCTAATGCCATTGAGAGAGCTTCCCTCGCTATTCTACCTTGCCTTTCTGACCTCCCGTTTGTGAGTCCGGATCCTGACCCCTACCTTGCTCGTACGCCTGGCCAGCCTTGAGCTTCTGTTCATCCCCGATTCGCATCATTGGCGGCCTGCCCCTTGACCAATCTGTCTGTTCCTGCACCAACGAGACTTGCCCTTGTGATTCTGTACCTCGACCCTTGTTGCCACCAAACGGACAATTTATACATGGGAAAACCTGATGGCACCATGCAGCAGCAACACCATCCCCCCCCCCCCCCCCCCCCCCCCCCTTTGCAACAAACCATCCTGCTTTGCACGTGCTCTGGTAAAGACCATTGCCACTTAGATTCTGGTCCCCGGTGACGGCTTGTGTAAATCCGCGGTGGTCCGGATGTTCCTACACTATCTTATCAATCCGTAAAATAAGACAAGATGTATCTCACTGTATGCTCTAACAATGGGAATGTAGACCGTTCAGGCTCCATATCAGACTTCTGATGGGGCCCCTTGCCCCTCACAAATATACCTATTTGTTTATATGTTTCTTCAATTATATGCATTTATACATTACTTTCCCAGAGGGGGGGGAGAGACGGTAACATTTCTCAATAGTTATTCTATCTGTGTTGCAATAAGCCTGCTTGCTGTTTCCCTTTAATCTTTGCCCTAGAAATTCAAAAGATGATCAATTTTCTGACTTTTCATAACCTTTAGTAGCTACAAGACATCTTTTGACATATAGCAAGACTCAGTCTCCTTCTGATTTGATGGATGAGCTGAAAAGCAAGGAGTTCATTAAACTTAGAGACAACATATGTATAAAACGCAGTGGATGATGAGAGAAGTATGCTACCACCACCACCCTTTATTCTAAGTCTGTGGGTTGACAGAAAGGAACGCATTGTTTTCTCTATATAATTCCTAAGCCTTATTGCCATTGAGAAGGGTTTCTTAAATGTTCATGTTATAAGACTTTTCTCTTCCATAGGCTCAAAGGGAAATTATTGAAGATCAGAATTACCACTGACAAACCCGAGGAGGAAATCTGGTGAGACAAAAAATCGTCATCTGAGGCTTTGACAAACCTTTTCACATAATAATAACTAGATAACATAATATAGTATCTGTATTTAATATTGTGCCGATCCTAAGATGACTAACATAACATGCTTGTCCCGACTTTTTTATAGTCCGCTTAAAGCTGGTTAGTCAATACGGCTCTTTATGTCCGATCAACTGAAACTTTTCCCGATCTCGAGGCTCGTCTCGAATAACGAGCCCCATTGAATCATGTGAACCAAGATCTTTTCAAGGGGACCAAGGTCTCTGCAACGGGCAAGCTTGTCCAAACACCTGGGAACCTCAGAAAAGGATGGAAACACACGGAAATTTGGAACAGGAACAGCAGGGGCAGCATGCATGGATGCCTCTAAGTGCTGCTTAATACGCACCATTATGACCAAATTAATGGGCAACAGCAATGCATGACAGAGTGCACCCGAATGATGCTAGATACATCTAAAACATCCAATATTGACTCCTTGACATTATAGAAGACGGGCATGCAGCATGCACAGCGGCAGGCTGAGAGTGTCAGTGCGACATACCGGCTAAAGGACTCAGGCTTCACAAAGGAGGTGAGCAGAGCAGCGCTGAAAGATTTCCGATGTGAACCAAAGGTTGATGGTATATTTAGTCGATACACACCAGCTGGTGGTGACATAGTGACCATGTTCCATAACGTAATCGGTGAACAACCTGAAAATCGAGCCTGACACAGCTCTTTTGATAAGGGACGACATGTTGGAGGCAGCCATGAGACGATTCCAGATTAGAGAGTGACAGTCAGGGGCCAGCCATATTGCGTCTGCTCATGATTGAAACTCAGGTCTCCTCAGCATGGCGGCGACCGATGCGCCGGTTCATTAGTGTATCTGATGAGACACCCTGTAAAATTCTGCCTGACAACATAGCTCGTTTGATAGGGGATGATGTGCTGTTATCCCTCTCACGCTCCAGCGTCTGGGATAAGAGTTGTAAAGTTGCGCATGGAGACATTGGTGGACTCTGTGAGGATCGTGGAGGCGAAATGGCAGAAAACGCAGGGCAGTATATGCATGGATGCCTCTTGAGCTGCACTATCTTGGGTTGGAGCTGGCTGGTCTGCTTCCAGGCAAGCTTTCGCTGTCCAAGCCCCTGTCTGCCCCGCTCCTCCTCCCACCCAAATGGGCCTGGGGTGCCCAATACTTCTTACTTGAAAATTATAATTTTCAGAAGCAGGCCGGGGCTACAAACACGACTTCTCAAGAACCTTTTGTATATGAGATCAGTGTAGTACTTGTGTCTTATAAGTAAGATGGCCTGGTATGGGCGGGTGGGAGAATGATAACAGATGCGCAAGAAGCACGAATAATCTCGTAAAGTGATAAAAGTTTGCCAGTAATATATTTGTGATATAACATAGCATGGTGGGCGAACAATTAACAAGTTTGATGTGAAGCATGAAAACAACCCAAAATTCTGCCTGAAACAGCTAGCTGTTTGCTAAGGAACAATGTATGGACACTTTTGGGAGAGACTACATGATGATGATGTGTGGTGGAGGTATTAATGGAGACAACTGTGGAGGCCAGCTCTAAAGACGACGTGTGGAGGCTGCTATGGAGACATTAAATTTGGATAGTGCCTGTATGTGCAGTCCAAAAAAGTTTTTCAAACCAGAGGAGCAGGTAGTAGGTCACTCCGAAAAATTAAATAGATTGAGTCCTGTAATGGCACTCCAAAATGTTTTCAAACAGAGGACCGGGAGTCAGTCGACGGCGTGTACGCTTATGAGGTGATGATGCCACCAGCTGCACTGAAAACCCGCCAGAGACAACATGCTACGCAGGACCGGCAAGAACCTCCAAGGGTATACAGCGCCAGTTCGTGCCACATGTCCAGCTTTGAACACCCAGTATTTGTAGGGAGCTGTGTAATCATTTAGGAAAGCATGGTATTGGTCAGCTACGTACTCCCCCACCATCTTTCTGTAAAGATCAGCCCTACTCTGGGGACAGGTGACAGTGTCTTGCTGGGGTGGACATAAAACTGGCAAAGCCTTGTAGCGTACCCCTGCCAGTGCTGGACAAGCTGCCTGCCCGACACTCTCCCTCGCTTCTTGTCCGCAGGAAGTACGCCCCTCTGCCGCTAGCGCTGTCACGAAGGGAAATACTGTTTCAGCTTGTGCCCAGGGCCCTGCTGGTATTCATGCTCACATTCATTCTCACACTCTCTTTCCTCTCCAGGGATGAGAGTGGAAAATTTTGCTTGTACCGTGGTCCGGAGAGTGAATACCCAGTAATCGTGCTGGAATAATTCTTTGAACGCGAGGGTCACGGGATAGGCAGCCTACATGAAATCTCGCCATATGCGCGCAGTCCCAACTCGCAAGAATTCACTCCCCTCACTGGCCTGACTGTCCATTCTCCTCCTTCTCCAACTCCTCTTCTTCTGCCCATACACCTGAACAGGAAGGACTGAGCAATGCTCCCTCTCGTTTCTCGCACCATTTCCCTCCTCTTCCTCCTCATCCCTCCTCACCTCCTCCAATATGCGCTGAGAAACAGACCTGAGGGTGCTTTGGCTATCAACAAGGAATCTTCTTCCCCCGTCTCTTGGACGAGCGCAAGCTTCTGACTTCATGCTGACGAGAGAGGTTTTTCAACAGGCCAAGCAGCGGATGGTGAGTTTTTGATTGGCGGCATCGCCACTGACAATCTGTGTGGACTCCTCAAATTTACTCAGCCTGACAGATATCAACATCCATGTCCAGTCCTCATTGAAGACTTGAGGAAGCTGACTGACCTGACTACCAGTTGTGGTGGAAGTTGACATCTACAATCGCTCTGCGCTGCTGATGTACTCTGGATAACATGGTTAATGTTGAATTCCACCTCGTGGCCACTCACACAACAGTCGGTGAGCGGGCAGTGGAGGCGGTCTCTGCGCTGCCCTGAGAGTGGGCGCATCTGTGCTGGACTTCCTGAAAGCGGCACAGATGCGGCGCAACCTTCGTGAGCAATCAGACAGATTGGGGAATGGTCTTGAGGAACGCTGAACTATGAGATTTAACCATGGGCCAGGCATTGGCACATGTGTCAGTCTGCCGAGTTGCAGAGCCGACCACCAGGTTACGGCCGTTGTCACAACACAACCATGCCTGGCTTCAGTTCAGCGTTGCCAAGCCACAGATCAGTCCTGCGCCATGATGCCCTGTAATAGCTCTTGGGCGGTGTGCCTTTTATCGCTAGGCTCAGCAGTTTTGAGCACCGCCTGTCTCCGCTTAGCGACGCACTGCTGGCTGCGGGTGCCTAGAGCTACCACTGATTGCGCCATGCCCACTTGGTATGGTAATTTGGAGGAGGAGGTGGAGAGGGGTTGGGAGGAGGGAGGCATATAGGCCCTGAGAGACCTGAACCGAGGTATGACCCCGCAATCCCGTGTCGGCAGTATATGACGCGCCCAGGTCAGACTCGGTCCACCTCCACCAAGTTAACCCAATGTGCCGTCAGCGATACATAGTGCCCTACCCGGCAGCACCGTCCGCGTGTCCGTGGTCAGATGGCCTGTGTCAGAAACGGCTTTCGCACGGGAGGGTGTTTGGGGCCGGAGGTCCTGGCAGGGGGCTGACTAGCAGATGACACAGGGGAAGTAGCAGTTGTGGTGCAACGGCAGAGGTGAACGGCCTTGGTGCCATTGAGTGGGGTGTTGCATTCATATGCACTGCGCATACTGGTGTTGTGTAAGCTAGTAGTGGTGGATTCCGCTGATCCTGGTTTGGCACAGGTTGCACACCACAGTCCATTCGGTCATCCGGTGTTTCTTTAAAGAACCTCCAGACTTCTGAAAATCTAGCCCTCGCCACGGTAGCTTGGACTATGGAAAACTTTGGCGCTGATGCACCAGCTCTGGCCCTGCCTCTCTGTCTGGGCCCCACCACTGCTCTTCCAACTGTTCTGGTATAGACTCGCCTCCGTCTCGAAACACCGTGTTCACCCGCCTATCAACCCAGCTTGGATCTGTTCCATCATCATTCTCGATCCCTCAGTCGCTCTCCCCCCTCGCTTCCTGCCCTGACAACAACTTCACCATCTGTCTGACAACCGTGTCTGCTCCTTGTCCGACACCCTTATCTTTACAAAACTTCTTCCACTACGTCTACAAGTCATCATCACCCCCCACAGACTGCGACCGGTGGAAAACCTGGGCAGTGGAAAAGGAGTTCAGCAGCAAACCGGACAAGTGGTTGTGACTCTGGGAAGAGTCCAGAAAACAGTGTTCCTCAGAGTATGCCGGTTCAAATGCCAAATTTTCCTGGGAGGGGTCAACTGGGGGAAGGAGGTTGAGGTGGAGGAGCTGGAGGAGGGCGTCACTTGGGTAACATAGGTGGACTGCGTGGAAGACTGACTGGTGGACAAATTAGTTAAAGCATTGTCCGCAATCCACGACATCACCTGTTTGCACTGTTCTGGCCTCAACAGTGCTCTACCACGAGTCCCGGTAACTTGAGACATGAACCTAGGGAGTGTAGCTCTGCGGCGTTCCCCTGCTCCCTCATCAGCAGGTGGTGTCTCACCCCGCCCAGGACCACGGCCTCTGACCCCTGCAGTAGTTGGACGACCACATCCACGCCCTCGTCCTCTACCCCTAGCACTTGGGTTCAACATTTTCAAAATTAAAGTTTAAACTGTAAATTTTTTTATTTTTTTTTGTGTTTTTAAAACAAAACGATGCTATCCTATTGCTATGGCTCTTTTCTAGCCTACACTGAAAGCACACTGCTATGCCAGCTGCAAATTCCTCACAATATGGTAATAGCTGCAGTACTAGTGCCAGCAAGGGCAGCCACAAGCAAATCAAGCAAAAATCAAATATATATAACGCTATTGTAACGGGTCACACAGACAACGGAACTAAAAGTCTCTATGGAAAGAGTCCGGAGGGAGGAGTCTGTGGACCAGTGGACCCTGTGGACCACCGCAGGAGATGGTATGAGGCCTGCGGTGGCAGACAAGGTACAGGGAAGTGCAGGAAATAGTCCAAGCCTGGGATGACAGCAGCAACACAGAGGAACACTGGTAACGCTGGCACGGACTGCAGACACCGCTGGACTGGAACCCTGAGAGGCACAGCAGGAAGCGTATGGAAACTCTGGAGACGGGAGACACGGAGGCGTCTGGAAACGCTGGAAGACAGGACACACCAGGAGCGTATGGGAACGCTGGAGACAGGAGACACGGAGGCGTCTGGACATGCGGAAGACAGGACACCAGGGAGCGTATGGATCGCTGGAGACAGGAGACACGGAGGCGTCAATGGAAAACGCTGGAAGACACACAAAACACAGGAAGGCGTCTGGAAACCTCTAATGGGCTTTCTCTTTTCCACAGGACGGCTTAGGGAAGCCTGGCATGGAAACCATAGGAAATCCTAGGAGAAGATCCGGCAGGGAGAGAAGGGAGTTGCCGGATTATAAGGGCGAGCCGATTAGCAGGAGCCAATCAGGAGGAGGCTGGCCCTTTAAGGCTTGAGAAGTCCACGCGCGCACCCTCTAGTGGTGAGAGCGTGCAACTGCAGGCAAGGAGGCCTGCGGCCTACACACCGGCAGCTGGAGCACAGACAGGAGCCAGGAGAGGTAAGTGAGGGCTGGTGGAGCGGGGACCGTGGCAGCAGAGCATGGGTGTACCCGCGATCCGCAACATGAGTCTCGGGAGCACCCGTGACAGCTATTGTAGGCCCAAGTAAGCCGTTTGGATTCTCCTATGGCTCTTTTCTAGCCTACACTGAAAGCACACTGCTATGCCAGCTGACGTTGAGTTATAAAAAAATAAACGTAAAAAAAAAATAAATCAGCAGACTCTGCCTAATTCAAATCAAACCCCTAATAAATTGTCCCACTTCGGTGTTTGAGGTGGATATGTGTGTCACTAAGAGCTAAACACAACGGTAGCAAGTCCCCCTTTATTAGCAGGGACCAGACGGAGACAGAAGTTGAAGAAAACAACTTACAGTTCTTTATTTGAACCGGCAGGAACCGCAGCAAACGTGCCTTTAACAGGTAGATGGAGTGCTGAGATGTGAGTTGGAGGGAGCCTCAGGAGATAGTTCACCAGCCTGGATGCAGAGGGCAGGCTGGGAGGCAGCTGTGTCCTGGTAGGAAGCTTCAGCTTGTCCTGTAGGGCTTCAGGTACCACCTTTAAAGGTAAGATGATACCCCTTTCCTCACTACACTAACTCTAGTCTGATGCTCCACTCTTCAGAGGCAGGGGCTAGGCTCTTCCTGCTCTGGTATGGGCTAGACTGAGATTACTCACTCACTCACTGATCTCTAGGATTCTCCTACACTTGAATCTCTCTGAAAGAAGATCTCCTGGAATCCCCTCTCTGAAAGAACCCAGAACATTCCTGGCCAGGGGGTTTTATTACCTCCCTTTGGTCAGGTGGTGGCTGCTCCTCCAATCACATCTCAGCTTACAGAGCACAGGATGTAACACATATCATTGGACAACAGCATCTTGCATCATACAAAATACTTAACCTCTGCCTTGCCAGGCAGGATTCACCACTGCAATACCCCTATGTCCTATAAGGACCATATTGTGTAAGGTGATTACATGCAGGTGGGACGTATTCGCAAACCCTACCTCGCCATTGCATCGGCGAGGGTGTTGCATATGTTTACACCAGATTAATGAAGTGGTGGAAATAGCCCTGTGAGACTTTTTAGCAGTGAAACATCCCAAAAACCCTCAATATGTCTTTTTTGATATATTTCTATGCCAAAAAAGCGCAGCAAAACCAATGATCCCCCTATGTGTGTATATATGTAGTATGTCTGTATATGGCACTGTATGTGTGTGTATAGGGGATGTGTATATGTGTGGACGTAAGTGTGTAGGAGTGTATAAATGTGTTTGCGAGTGTTTAAATCTGTGTGTATGAGTGAAGAACTGTATGTTTATGTATATAGTTATATAAATGTGTGTGTACATGACTGTAATATTTTTAAGCCGAAAGGGGGCCCCATTCAGTCTGCACTAGGGTTCTGCCTTCCCAAGTTATGCCCCTGGACCATGGTGACAGATCGTCATTCCCTGATGACATCACAGGAAGCAACAACCTAAGCCAAGATGACGGCGCTCATGTGCCGACACCTCTTGACTGCCACAATCATAGGGTTTACACCCATGATCGGTGCTAGAACTTGATTTGTCATCTCGTTAAGGTATGATTCCACCTTCGTCAGAGCTACGTATCTCTTCCAAAGTAGTCTTGGGTACTTGTATACAGGGGGTCCCCTACTTAAGAACACCCGACTTACAGACGAACCCTAGTTACAAACAGACCTCTGGATGTTAGTAATTTACTGTGCTTTAACTTTAGGCTACAATAAACAGCTATAACAGTTATCAGAGGTGTTTGCAATTAAGCTTTATTGTTAATCCTGGTTATGATAACTCAACATTTTTTAAATCCAATTGCCACAGAGACCAAAATAAATTAGTCTGGAGCTACAATTATAAAAAAATAGGGGCACATTTACTTACCAGTCCGAGGAGTTCGGTGAAAGTGCATTGTCCGACGATAATGCACTCAGGTGTGATTCACTTAGATCGTGCACCTGATATCCTGCATGCGTCGCTTCCCCGCTCAGGTCCGCCAGAGTTCACCTTCTTCTTCTTGGTGCATATAAGTGCATTGTCTTGTGACACAATTTGAAACTTAAATACCGTGCTCAGTCCGAATCAGTCGGATGTCCCCCATTTCTGTCGCATGAAAGCCAGTGCAGCTGCGCCAAAAACACATCGTGTGCGACACTATCCCATCGCAAACCCCTGTTAAATATTAGTCAAAGCGCAAATCCTGAAATCGGCAAACAAACCAATGAAAGTGCGATCCGCAACCCTTAGTAAATAAGCCCCATACAGTTCCAACTTTCATACAAATTCAACTTAAGAACAAACCTACAGAGCCTATCTTGTACGTAACCCGGGGACTGCCTGTATCTGTGCCATGGGATGGGATGAATTATTGAGTGAAGATTAAGGGAATGAAATGGAAAGCTTCCATATGGAATTATAACCTTTCACATGTCATGAAGTAGTTGTCATTATGATTCTTTTGTTCTAGCCATACCATAGGAATCCCATAACAGAAAGCTTTTTTCTTACCCTCTCCCTCAAAGTAATTTAGTAATAAATCCAATTAGTTTTCCACAAGTAAATGAACACTGAAAACTGCACAGTGCACATACAGGATGTATATGGTGACAGCCTGGCAATTTCCATCACATGATGGAGCAGGGGACATGTAGTAAGTGGAAGAAATAATAAGTAAACCAGTTACATGAAGTCTATAGCCTGTGCTGTGTGAGCACTAAGGGTTAATAACTTGGGGAGCATGAGGAGAGAGAGAAAGTTCTATATAGAATCACAGACTGTGATGGAGGGACTAATAGGGAATAGGGGAGATCTTGTACCTCACTATTCTGTGCAGGAGACATCTGTATTCACTCTTGGAAACATCAAGCTCTGCTACATACACAGAGAGAGCTCTGTCACATAACCTAATCCTCTGGGAGCAGGGAGCAGCAGCCTCTCTCTTCTCATGAAACCAACTGAGAAACAAACTATAAACAAAGTGCAGACTTATAAGGTTTATCAACACAGGCAGAGGAAGCAGTTACTGCAGCTCTGAGGTAATCTGAGGGGTATATCAAGGAAAATGCTGCATATAGGTAACAAAGATAATATACAAAGTTGTTTTACATCCCAAGAGCTATTGAAAACCTTTACAGTTACTCTTTAATTAACTCTTTCTGATAAGATTTTCTTTTCTTTCATGGGATAGCATAGGTAACATCTTTTGGCTAAAAAATGGATACAATTTAGGAAAAAAAACTGTTAAAAATGACATATATAGGCCCACAATTATTCAGCAGTCTGAGCCAGAATTCTGGCAAAGATTGCACACAAATAGATGTGTAAACTGGTTGCACATGTATTTATAAAGCATTTGTGCCAGTTTTGTATGGCGGCTGCTCTGATAATCACAATGGAGAAGTGGGAGAAAGTTAGAGAGAAGGTGTGTTTTCAAATCATGTGACTATTGGGGCATGATTGACATGAGTCACTTGGTAAACATACATAATAGTACATTTGTGAAGTTTTAGCCTTTTGGGGAACTAGTTTCCAAATTAGGATTCCAAAATGAATCCTAAATAACTATGGCTTTTTTCCAATCACCTCCTCAGAGTTGGCAGATTACATGTTCTATGTTCCACATGTTCACCATCATGTCGCTCATGCATCCAGTAATCCAATCTAATGGATGGGTAAACAGTTATTACCAGTCAAAATTCACCAACCATACAAAAAAAGTCCTAGAAGAGCCTAGTCAACAACAAAGGATTGCCCCATGTTTTGACCAACCCAGAGTGTATTCTTTAAAGTGCCTCGACACTTCTGACTCGGAAGAGTTTTTGGATTAGCATAGGTAACATGTAACTTTTATGGTCCGGTAAAATATGATTATATAATATATATATTTTATAATATATATATTATATTATATTATATTAATATTATCGCCATCGTGGCTAATCAGCTTCATGTATTTTGAGTTCAGTAACTGCAATCCCTTACGTACATGTATGTGCAAAGGGGTTAAATAAGTTTTTTTTTACAATTTTTTAAGTTCTGTAAAAAATTGAGATAGAATCTAAGGAAAAGTGACATACAATCAGTACTGTTATAGACCAGGACCACCATTGCTATAGCCAAAACACCCACTATAGCTGGCATGGCTGATTACTGGGTTCTCATGAATTCTGATTTCCCTGGTCTCTATCAGCCGTAGAAACTATGTAAATGGCACTTGAATAAATCTTTCTGTGAAACTTAGTATACTGCATATCGCAATAATAGACCTCATAGAGTAATTGAATTCAATTAACCTAAGTTATCAAAACTGTCTAACAGAAGCAAAACATTGGTTGTTGTCCATACAAAGTGTTCAGTTTTCCAAAATAGTTTAAAACTGAACTTATTGGCTGATATGGCAGTTTTGGAGGCCCAATATGTCATTGGAGTTATATTACCCAACTTGGAGGCCCCATACGGTCTTAAACTTTCTATAAAGATGAACAGTTTATGTATCTTAAAGTTACTGGCCCCCATTCCATATCTGAACAGTTCCCCCTACTTCCTACTGAAGTCAGGAAGAGAAAGCAAAATATTATTGGTTTGTCCCCGAATTACTTGTACATAGAAGGGTTGACTTCATATAAATGTTTCATTGTCGTGATATATCTAAAATAATCTGCAATGTGTGTGTTTTGGTTTAAGTTGTGCCATTGTGATGAGTTTTGGGTGTATTGTATAATTCCTAATCAGATGTGTACAGAATGGTTGACAAGATATTGCAATCTGATAGATAATGAGTGATGGGTATAGCAATTCGAAGGCAAACAATAGGCAAAATGTTTCAATGAAATTCCCAGCTCTCCTACATCTCCAACAATAGAGAATGCAAATCAATGTAGACAAGATAACTCCTATCCCCAAGTCATGAACAAAGAAATATCACACTTCAAAGTTACCAATGTCTTATTTCGTAATCCTTGAACTTATGATAGGGAACATTGGATGCTTTTATGGCCTTAAAGGATACCTGTCATCAGGTCTCTGCCACTAGTCCTGTCACCTCTACCTGTTGGAGCAGCTCACAAGGATCCCATCCCAGCCTTTATCTAGTTATTTCATACATTATTCATTGTAAAATCATCTATTCTTTATCATGTAAATGAACTGGGGGTGTGGCTGCGCCTCCCACTCATGAATAGAGTGGACAGCTTGAATATGCTAATGCTTCATTGGACATTTCACAGGTCATTTGCATACAGCTTTAGGACCGCATTGCTTAGGGTTACAGGCATGTAGAGGGACAATGAAGGGATAGAGGCAATGCTCTCTAATGGCAGTTTAAGAAAATATATTTAGTTTAGGGGGTTATTTTGCCTGACGGGTTCTCTTTAATGCAGAGAGCTGAGAGCACAGCAGTGTGTGGATACACCCCTCGACTGGCGGATCTAAGAGCATGGGTTGGGCGATAGACTGAGATAAGAGGGGAGAGGTAGGGGGGTGCAGCATTATACCGAGCTTTATGGATGAGGGTTATTATTTTAAACTGTATTCGAAAGGAGACTGGTAGCCAGTGCAGCGACTGGCATGAACTGTAGGCATACATGGTCCCCTTATCAAACGAGCTGTGTCAGGCAGAATTTTGGGTTGTTTTCATGGCTTCCACAACAAACTTGTTAACTTTTTCGCCACCCTGCTGTGTAATCCACAAAATATACTGGCAAACTTTTATCATTTACCGATATTATTTCAGCGCTTCTTGCGCATCTGTTTACATTCCCCTCACCCGCCATATCCCAAACTTATAAGAACGCTACTACACTTGATCTTATACAAAAGGTTCTTGCATAAATTATTCAGTTTTAGCTTCCTTCACCGGTGGGATTGGAAATTATGAGAGAAATCCGCTTATTCATCTTATAAGCGGCAGCCTGTCAGCGCTGTCAGTCGACAGCCGTTTACGCTTATCGTGATGAATGCCACCAGCTGCACTGAAACCCCGCTCCGACAAACACGCTAGCGGCAGGCAGGGCAGCAAGAACCTCCAGGCGTACAGCGCGCAGTTCGTGCCACATGTCCAGGCTTTGAACCCAGTATTGTACGGGAGCTGGTGTGATCATTTAGGAAGATGGTATGGTCGACTTACGTACTCCCTCACCATCTTTCTCTGTAAAATCAGCCCTACTTCTGCCGAGACTGGGGACAGTTGACAGTGTTCTTTCTGGGGGACATAAACTGGCAAAGCCTTTGTAGCGTACCTTGCCAGTGCTGGACAAGCTGCCAGCTTCGCCTACTACTCTCCCTTCGCTTACTTGTCCCCCGCAGACTACGCCTCTCCTCTATCGCTGTCAGAAGGACTACTGTTCCTTGTGCCCAGGGCCTGCTGGTATTCATGCCATTCCTCACACTCCCTTTTCGCTCCAGGGGGGAGTGGAAAGATTTTGCTTGTACCGGGGTCCAGGAAGAGTGAAACCCAGTAAGCTGTGCTGGAATACATTCTTTGAACGCGAGGGTCACAGGTAGGCAGCCTAGCATGAAAATCTGCAATGCGCAGAGTCCAACTCGCAAGAATTCACTCCCCTCACTGGCCTGACTGTCCATCTCCTTCTCCTCAACTCCTCTTCTCTGCCCATACAACACGCTGAACGTGAAGTCCGAGCAATGCTCCCCTCTTCTCTCCTTCAAACCAACATCTCCTCCTCTTCCTCCTCCTCCTCTCCACCCCTCCATATGCGCTGAGAAAACAGACCTGAGGTTGCTTTGGCTATCACACCAAGGAATCTTCTTCCCCCGTCTCTTGTGACGATCTCAAAGCTGCCGCCTCACTCATGCTGATCAGAGAGTTTTCAAAGCCAAGCGCGGGATGTGAGGCTATTAGGGGCATCGCCACTGACCATCTGTGTTACTGCTCAAAGTTCTCAGCACCGTGACAGATACAGACATCCACGTCCAACTCCTCATTGTAGACGTTGAGGACGCTGCTGCCTGACTACCCAGTTCTATCAGATTTACACATGGCCAGGCATGGCACATGTGTCAGTCTGCCGAGTTTGCAGAGCCGGCCACCATGTACGGCCGTTGCACACAAAAACCAATGCCTGGCTTCAGGTTCAGCGGTGCCAGCCACAGACAGTCTGCGCCGTGATTCCCTGTAATAGTTCTTGGGCGGTGTGCCTTTTATAATCGCTAGGCTCAGATTTGAGCACCGCCTGCTGTCGCTTAGCGACGGCACTGCTGCTGTGACTAGAGCTAGCGACTGATGGCGCCATGCCCCCGGATGTAGTTTCGGAGATGAGTGAGGAGGTGGGAGGAGGAGGAGGCAATAGTAGGGCTGAAGACCTGACCGGGTAGGCCCCGCAATCTCTGCGTCGGCAATATATGACTCAGCCGCAGGGGTCAGACTCGGTCCCAGCCTCCACCCATTAACCCAATGTGCTGCCAGCGATATATAGTTGGCCCTGCCCGGCAGCACTCCTCATGCCACGTGTCCGTGATCAGGTGGACGTTGTGTCAAAATGGCGTGGGTTCAGGCACTGATGATGTTGTCGACACTGCCTGGTGCAGGGCTGGGACGGTACATCGGGAAAAAGTATGTCGGCTGGGACGAATACCGAGGCGGCGCCGCCATGAGGTTGCGAAGAGGCCTCGTCTCCTACTAACCTATAGGGCAGCATCCTTCAGGCTTAAGCAATCTGGAGAGTGGTACAGTGAGGCTTTGGGCGTCGGTTGGTTGCACTATATTTCCGTTCCGTCCAGCCGGCTGAAGTATGGAGAGTGAACGCTGGTGGATTCCTGTGGAGGAGATCTTGGAGCGACGATGGTTTTTGTGCCAGGGTCCTGGCAGAGTGCTGACTAATCACTGACACAGGGGAAGTAGCATGTGGTGCCGGCCGGAGTGAACGGGCTTGGTGGCCACTGGAGTGGGGTGTTTAGCATTCATATGCCTGCGCATACTGTTGGTATTTAAAGCTAGTAGTGGTGAACCCCTGCTGATCCTGGGTGGGCAAGTTTGCACACCATCAGTCCGTCGGTCCTCCGGTGTTTCTTAAGAAACCTCCAGACTTCTGAAAATCTCCCTCGCGGGCGGGAGGCCCTCGCACTTGAGCTTCACTACGTACACATTTGGCGCTGATGCCCCTGCTCTGGCCCTGCCTCTCCGTCTGCCACCCCCTAGCCTCTCCACCTTTCTGGTCAGATCTCCTCAGTCTCAAAGCACTGTGTTTCACCCGCCTCTTTCTCAACCACTTGGGTCCTGTCACCTCAATCATCCTCCGATCCCTCAATTCTGCTCTCCCTCTCGGGACTTCCTGCCCTGAAACAACTTCACCACTGTCTGACAACCGTGTCTCCTTCTCCTCATCTCGGACAACCTCTTTACACACACTTCTTCCATCTATCGTCAAGAAGGTCATCATCACCCCAGACTGCGACTGTGTGAAACCGGGGCATCGGAAATGCTCACAGCAACCGGACAAGTGGTTTTTCTTTTCTGACTGTGGAAGGGTCCAGAAAACGTCCTCAGAGTATGCCGGTTCAAATGCCAAATTTTCCTGGGAGGGGGAGACTGGGGTGAGGAGGCTGAGGTGCAGGAGCTGGAGATGCCTATTTCGGTGACAGGGGTGGACTGCGTTGGAAGAACTGACTGGTGACACATTGCTCTAAGTACATTGTCGGCATCCACGCATCACCTGTTCGCACTGTTCTGGCCTCACAGTGCTCTAACCACTATCCAGTAACTTCAACATTCACCTAGGGAGTGTAGCTCTGCTGCTTGCCCCCTGCCTCTCCCTCATCAGCATGTGTGTCTCACCCCCCGCCCAGGACCACGCCGTGACACCTGCAGTAGTTGTACGCCCACGTCCCCGCCCTCGTTCCCTACCTCCTAGCCCCTCGGGTTAAACATTTTTGAAATGAAGTTTATACTGTTCCCAACTTCGTCTGTGCGATGGCTAATGTGCGTCACTAAGCGCTAAAAACCGCTCGCACTCCCCTCGACTCACTACATATTCCTCACATAGTGGATAAAGCACTGCAGGCAAGGAACAGCCACCCGCAGATCACCAGCGAAAAAATATATATTGCTATTGTAGGCCTAATCAGCCCGTTTGATTCCTATGGCTATTTTCTAGCCACGTATGAAAGCACCCTGCTCATCAGATGAAGATGACGCCGAGTTATGGAAAAAATAAACGTACAATAAAAAGTAATGGCAGACTGTGCCTATTGAAATCAAACCCCTAATAATTTGCCAACTTTCGGTCCTTGCGATGGATATGTGCGGCACTAGCCTAACCACAACGTCGTCAGTCTCACTACAAATTCCTCACAATATGGTAGTAGATGCACTGCAGCAAGGACAGCCACCAGCAGATCACCAGAAATAAATAATATAACGCTATTGTGGCCTAAGTAAGCCGTTTGGATTCTCCTATGGCTATTTTCTAGCCAAGTATGAACACACTGCTCTGCCAGATGAGATGACCTGAGTTCTGAAAAATAAACTAAATAAAAAGTAACATGCAGACTGTGCCTAATTGAACTCACACCCCTAATAATTTCCCACTTCGTTCTTTGCGATGGATATGTGCGTCATTCTAAAGCGCTAAACACAGCGTCGAGTCTCCCTACAAATTCCTCACAAATGTAGTAGATTCCGTGCACAAGGACAGCCAACCATCAGATCAACCAGAATAAATATATATGCTATTGTAGGCCTAAGTAAGCCTTTTGGATTCTCTATGGCTATTTTCTAGCCAAGTATGCAAGCACACTGCTATGCCAGATGAGATAGCGCTGGATTTATGAAACAATAAACGTAACTAAAGAATGGCAGACTGTTCCCTAATTGCATCCAACCCAAATATTTTCCACTTCGGTCTTTGCGAGATAGGTGCGTCCTAACGCTAAACCAAGCGGGTCGCAAGTCTCACTTCCTAACAATTCCTCACAGATTGAGTAGATTCCCGGCAGCAAGGACAGCCACCAGCAGAATCAACCAAGAAATAGAATATATAATGCCTATTGTAGGCCTAAGTAAGCCGGTTGGTTTCCTCCTATGGCTATTTCTAGCCAAGTATGAAAGCACACTGCTCATGCCTAATGAGATGAAACGCTGAGTTATGAAAAAATAAACGTAACATGAAAGTATGGCAGACTGTGCCTAATGACATCAAACCCCTAATAAATGTTCCCACTTTGGTGTTTTTTAGTGGATATGTGTGTCACTAGCACCTAAACACAACGGTAGCAAGTCCCCCTGCAAATTCCCTCAGAAGGGCTGTTGGGTTCTTGTAGAATCACTCCTGCCTAACACTATTCTAATAGAACAGCCTAACGCTTTTCCCTGACCATCATCAGCTCTCTCCTATCCTAGCGCTCCAGACACAAGAATGATCCGAGCACGCAGGCAGGGCTAGTCTATATGCCAGGGTCACCTGAATCGGCCAGCCAACCACTGCTATCGACGTGTAAGGGTCCACGTAATTCTGGGGTGAGTGCAGAGTCCTCCTGTCTTGTGATTGGCTTGTTTTCGGGCCGCCAAATCAACGGAGCGGGAGCCTGCCATTTTCTCGAGCGGTCGAAGTATCGTTCGGCCGAGCAAACGAGCAGTTTCGAGTACTCTAATGCTCGACACGAGCATCAAGCTCGGACGAGTATGTTCGCTCCTCTCTAGAGAAATCTTTACATAACTACGATAACTGACATGTCTTGGTTTTTATGTGTTCCAGTTCCTGTTACTAGACAACCATGAAAGGGTTATTAGACTCACCTTACAAAAATCAAGAGGGCTTTGGGCCCTGCATAAAACCCAACAATTGTTCACATCAACATAAAGCATAAATGAGGTTACTACTGACATTTAAGGAAACCTACTTGAAGTGGGCATGTTTCGATGGAAATACCGTGCACCAGCTCAGGTGAGCTGGTGGCCGGAGCTTCAATCTTGCTAGTGGTTTAATAAAAACCGCGTTATCGCGGTTTAAAACACTGTTTAAACTTTCTAGCCGCGCAGGCGGTACGGCCACTCGGCGCTTACATGCGCGCAGACCATGCGCGCGGCTACATAGGAAGTGAAGGAGAGCCGCGCTCTGGTAAGCGCGAGCGCATACCTCCCTGCGCCGCTATCAAGTTTAAAACAAAAAAAAAGTGTTTTAAAACCCGATAACCGTTTAAAACACTAACAAAGATAATCTCCGGCAACCAGCTCACCTGAGCGGTATGCTCGGTAAATTTCCTTCTTATCCGCACTTGCAGCGTAGGTTTCTTTAAGCTAAGCATAGCAGACGACATTGTCGTCCTTTTCATCAAGTTCTCCATGTCGGGTTTAACAGCCCACGAGAAAGCAAATCAGGGCGAAAGTAAAAGGTTGTTTCATACATAGCAGAGGCACCAGAATCTTTCAAAGTTTTTAAAAAAGGAGAACATAGGTCGACATGTATGCTAGAGTTAATAAAGTAAAAACAAGTGTCAGAGAAGCTGTCACTTCAACCTGTTCTACCTGTAATCACCAAAAAAATCCTCAGGATACAAATCTCTCAACCGAACTTGAACATAAGAGGAAAAATAGCGGATCCCTGTCGTGAAGAGCTAATACTGCGGCATCGCAGTTGAGTCAACAGGTAGATTCGTCGTTGGATGGTTGTTTTACGTCATGTACGTCTGAATGCTACTGTGCTTGCTCCTTTTTTTAAAACATTTTGAAAGCAGGGTGCCTTCTGGAGATTTAAAACTTTATTGCCTGGTGTTGCTCCGTGTTGCTGTTTCAAACCGACCGTATCTTGAAAGAGAAGCTCGTACTATTTAGCCGTAAAGGAAACTCTACCCGCTTGAAGTGGCAGGGTATAAGAAGGAATACCGAGCACCAGCGCAGGGTGAGCTGGAGTCCTGGCTTGTTGTTAGTGTTTTTACAAAACCGCGTATCGCGGTTTAAAACACTGTTTAAACTTCATAGCCGCGGCGGAGGTATGCTGCTCGGCGCTTACAGCGCGCTCTCGCCCCACTCCATGTAGCCGCCGCATGGTCCGGCATGGCTACGCCGATGCTACCTCCCTGCGCCGGCTATAAGTTTTTAAAAAGTGTTTTTAAAAACGCAAACGCGTTTAAACACAGCAAAGATAGCTCCGGCCCACTCACCCGAGCGGGTGCCCTATTCCATCAGCAACCTGCACTTCAGTAGGGTTTGCCTTACTAACTGTCAGTATTTAACCTTTTAGGGTCTTATGTGTATGTAACAATGTGTTTGGGTGTTATGCTGGCCCCCACAGCCCTCTTGATTGTTGTAAGGTGATCTACTTAACCCTTTCATGTTGTCCTTAACCCAAAAGGAACTTGAACATAAAACAAGACATTCGTATCTTAGTGTATGTAAAGACTTCTCTAGAGATGATGCGAACATACTCGTCCGAGCTTGATGCTCGTTCGAGCATTATCGTACTCCGAAGCTGCTCGTTCTCGACGAATACTTCGCCCTCGAGAAAATGGCAGCTCCCCGCCGGTTTTGCTTTTTGGCGGCCAGAACAGAGCCAATCACAAGCCAGGATGAACTCTGCACTCCACCCAATGAACGTGGTACCCTTACAACGTCCATAGCAGTGGTTGGCTGGCCAGATCAGGTGACCCTGGCATAGACTGCCCCTCCTGCGCTGCTCTGATCATTTCTGTGTCTGATGGCCGCTAGGAAGAGCTGCTGCTGGTCCAGGGAAAGCGTTAGGCTAGTTCTATTAGAATAGTGTTAGGCAGGAGTGATTCTACAAGAACCCAACAGCCCTTCTTAGAATTTGCAGGGGGACTTGCTACCGGTTGTGTTTATGCTTAGGTCACACATATCCACCTCAAACACCAAAGTGGGAAAATTTATTAGGGGTTTTGATTTCAATTAGGCACATCTGCCATTACTTTTTATTTTACTGTTATTTTTTCATAACTCAGCGTCATCTCATCGGCTAGCATTGTGCTTTCATACTTGGCTAAAAAAGCCATAGGAGAATCCAAACGGCTTACTTAGGCCTACAATGCATTATATATTTTACTTTCTGGTTGATCTGCGGTGGCTGTCCTTGCTGCAGTGCATCTACTACCATATTGGAGGAATTTGTAGTGAGACTTGCGACCGCTGTGTTTTTAGCGCTTGTGACGCACATATCCATCGCAAACCGAAGTGGGAAATTTATTAGGGGTTTTGATTTCAATTAGCCAGTCTGCCATTTACTTTGATTTTACGTTATTTTTTCATAACTCAGCGTCATCTCATCTGGCTAGCATGTGCTTTCATACTTGTGCTATAAATAGCCTATGGAGAATCCAACGCTTACTGGCTACAATGCATTATTATTTTATTTCTGGTTGATCTGCTGGTGGCTGTCCTTGCTGCAGTGCATCTACTACCATATTTGAGGATTGTAGTGATGACTTGCGACCGCTGTGTTAGCGCTTAGTGACGGCACATATCCATCGCAAAGACGAAGTGGGAAAATTTATTAGGGTTTGATTTCAAATTAGGCCACAGTCTGCCATTTACTTTTTATTTTACGTTTATTTTTTCATAACTCAGCGTCATCTCATCTGGCATAGCAGTGTGCTTCATACTTGGCTAGAAAATAGCCATATAATCCAACGGCTTACTTAGGCCTACACTAGCGTTATATATATTTTTTTCTGGTTGATCTGCTGGTGGCTGTCCTTGCTGCATGCATCTACTACAGATTGTGAGGAATTTGTAGTGAGACTTGCGACCGTTGTGTTTAGCGCTAGTGTCGCACATATCCATCCGCAAAGACCGATGGGAAAATTTATTAGGGGTTTGATCAATTAGTGCACAGTCTGCATTTACTTTTTATTTTACGTTTATTTTTTCATAACTCGGCGTCATCTCATCTGGCATAGCAGTGTGCTTTCATACTTGGCTAAAATAGCCATAAGGAGAATCCAACGGCTTACTTAGGCCTACAATAGCATTATATTATTTTATTTCTGGTTGATCTGCTGGTGGCTGTCCTTGCTGCAGTGCATCTACTACCATATTGTGAGGAATTTGTAGTGAACTTGCGACCGCTGGTTTTAGCGCTTAGTGACGCACATATCCATCGCAAGACCGAAGTGGGAAAAGGTTATAAACTTTCATTTTCAAATGTTAACCACGGGGCTAGGGGTAGAGGACGAGGCGGGGACGTGGCGTCCAACTACTGCAGGGGTCAGAGGCCGTGGTCCTGGCGGGGTGAGACACACCCTGCTGATAGGAGCAGGGGGAACGCAGCATAGCTACACTCCCTAGGTTCATGTCTGAAGTTACTGGGACTAGTGGTAAGAGCACTGTTTGAGGCCAGAACAGTGTCGAACATGTGATGTCCGTGGATTGCCGACAATGCTTCGCAGCAATTTGTCCACCAGTCAGTCTTCCACGCAGTCACCCTGTCACCGAAATCGGCACTCCTCCAGCTCCTGCACCTCAGCCTCCTCCCCCCCAGTCGGCCCCTCCCAGGAAAATTTGGCATTTGAACCGGCATACTCTGAGGAACTGTTTCTGGACCCTTCCACAGTCATAAACCACTTGATCCGGTGCTGCTGAGCTATTTTCCGATGCCCCGTTTTCCACCAGTCGCAGTCTGTGGTGATGATGACCTTCTTGACGTATTGGAAAGATGTGTAAAGAGGTGTCGCGACGATGAGGAGACACGGTTGTCAGTACAGTGGTGAAGTTGTTTTGTCCAGGGCAGGAAGTCCAGAGGGGGCAGACTGAGGAAATCGGAGGATGATGAGGTGACAGACCCAAGCCTGGGTTGAGAGGCGGTGACACAGTGCTTCTGAGACTGAAGGAGAGTCCTCGACCAAACAGGTTGGAATAGGATGTGGTGGGGCCAGACAGAGAGGCAGGGCCATGAGCAGGTGCATCGCGCCAAATGTGTCACTTAGTGAAGCTCCGTGGCGAGGGCTCCCGCCGGCGAGGGCTAGATTTTCAGAAGTCTGGAGGTTCTTTAAGGAACACCGGATGACCGACGACTGTGGTGTGGCAACCTTGCCAAACCAGGATAGCAGGGGTTTCCACCACTACTAGTCTTAACTACCACCATATGCGCAGGCATATGAATGCTAAACACCCACTCAGTGCACCAGCCCGTTCACCTCCGCCGTGCACACCACTGCTCCTTCCCCGTGTCAGCCTGATAGTCAGCCCATCTGCCCAGACCCTGCACAAACCCCATCGTCTCCTCCACTCCTCCACAGCATCCACCAGCGTTCAGCTCTCCATACTTCACGCTGGAGCGGAAACGGAAATATAGTGCACCCACCCGCACGCCCAAGCCCTCATTACACATCTCCAGATTGCTTAGCCGGAGATGCTGCCCTATAGGTAGTAGAGACCGGGCCCTTTCGCAACCTCATGGCGGCGCCGCCCCTCGGTATTCGGTCCCCAGCCGCCACTAATTTTCCCGATGTACCGTCCCAGCCCTGCCACAGCACGTGTCAGACAACATCATCCGTGCCCGACCACGCCATTTCTGACAAGTCCACCTGACCACGGACACGGATGAGTGCTGCGGGGCAGGGCCACTATTATCGCTGGCAGCAACATTGGGTTAACTTGGTGTAGCTGGACCGAGTCTGACCCTGCGGCTGGTCATATACGCCGACGCAGAGGATTGCGGGGCCTACCTCGGTCCAGTCTTTCAGGCCTACTATTGCCTCCTCCTCCTCCCACCCCTCCTCCACCTCCTCCTCCGAACTACCATCCGGGCATGGCGCCATCAGTCCTGCTAGCTCTATCAGCAGCAGTGCCGTCGCTAAGCGACAGAGGCGGTGCTCAAACTGCTGGCCTAGGCGATAAACGTGCACACCGCCCAAGAACTATTACCAGGGCATCACAGGCGCAGATCTGTCTGTGGCTGCACCGCTGAACCTGAAGCCAGCATGTTTTTGTGTGACAACTGCCGTAACCTGGTGGCGGCTCTGCAACTCGGCAGACTGACACATGTGCCATGCCTGGCCCCTGTGGTTAAATCTGATAGAACTGGTAGTCAGGTCAGTCAGCTTCCCAAGTCTACAATGCAGGAGTGGACTGGATTCTGATCTGTCCAGTGCTGAGTAACTTGAGCAGTCAACACAGATGGTCAGTGCGATTGCCTCCATCATCACCTCACCATCGCTCCCTGCTGGCCTGTTGAAAAACTCTCTGATCAGCATGAAGTCGGAAGCTTTGCGCTCGTCACAAGAGACGGGGAAGAGATTCCCTTGTTGATAGCCAAAGCACCCTCAGGTCCTGTTTCTCAGCGCATATTGGAGAGGTGGGGAGATGATGGAGAAGAGGAGTAGACGATTGGTGAGAGAGAGCGGGGACGCATTGCTCGACCTTCACTTTGTCCGCGTGTTTGGGAGAAGAGAGGAGTTTGGAGGAGAAGAGATGGACATTCAGGCCGTGAGGGGAGTGAATTCTTGCGAGTTGGACTCTGGCGCATATGGCGATTTCCATGAGGCTGCCTATCGCTGTGACCCTCCGCGTTCAAAGAATTAGTTCCAGCACCGATTACTGGTATTCACTCTCCTGACCCACGGTACAAGCAAATCTTTCCACTCTCATCCCTGGAGAGGAAAGGAGTGTGAAATGCATGAATACCAGCAGGCCTGGTGCACAAGCTGAAACAGTAGTTCCCTTCTGACAGCGCTAGCGGCAGAGTGCGTAGTTCTGCGGGACAAGTATCGAGGGAGAGTAGGCCGAGCTGGCAGCTTGTCCAGCACGGGCAAGGTACGCTTTACAAGGCTTTTGCCACTTTATGTCACCCACAAGACACGTCACCTGTCCCCGTCTCGCAGAGTAGGCTGATCTTTACAGAAAGTGGTGAGGGAGTACGTAGCTCGACCATACCATCGTTCCAAATGATCACACAGCTCCCTACAACTACTGGGTTTCAAAGCTGGACTGTGGCCAACTGCGCTGTACGCCTTGGAGGTTCTTGCCTGCCCTGCCGCTATGCGTGTTTGTCCCGAGCGGTTTTCAGTGCAGCTGGTGGCATCATCACCCGATAGCGACACGCCTGTCGACTGACAGCGCTGACAGGCTGACGCTTATTAAGATGAATAAAGCCTGGTTTCTCATAATTTCCATCTCCACCAGTGAAGGACTCAACCTGATAATTTATGCACTCCTCCTCCTCATTTCCTCCTTCTCCTCCTCTTTTTAGCACTAAAGCAGAGGAAACTGGCTATTTTTTGACAGGGCCCACTGGCTCTAGCTATAGTACTTTATGCATTTAATTTTTCTTGGAGGACCACCTACCCGTCCTCTGTTTTAAACAATTTTTGGACTGCCACATACAGGCACTCAATCTATTTCATTTTTCTGGAGGGCCACCTACCTGCTCCTCTGGTTTTGAAAACTTTTTTGGACTGCCACATACAGGCACTCAATCTTTTCATTTTTCTGAGGGCCCTACCTGCTCTCTGGTTTGAAAACTTTTTGGACTGCCACATACAGGCACTATCCAAATTAAATTGTCTCCATAGTCAGCCTCCACACTTGTCTCCATTGCTACCTCCAAAAGTCGTCCATATAGCTGCCTCCATACATCGTCCCCTTATCAAACGAGGTGTGTCAGGCAGAAATTTGGGTTGTTTTTCATGGATTCCACATCAAAGTTGTTAACTTTGTCGCCACCCTGCTGTGTAATCCACAAAATATACTGCCAAACTTTTACCATTTACGGATATTATTCAGCCTTCTTGCGCATCTGTTTACATTCCCCTCACCCGCCATATCCCAACCTTATAAGAACGCTACTACACTTAACTTGGTGGAGGCTGGGACCGAGTCTGACCCTCATATACTGCCGACCCGAGGATTGCGGGTCCTACCTCGGTCCAGGTCTCAAGCCTACTATAACCTCCTCCTCCTCCCACCCCTCCTCCACCTCCTCCAATTACCATCCGTGGCATGGCGCCATCAGTCGGTAGCTCTAGCACAGCACAGTGCCGTCGCTAAGCGACAGCAGCCGGGCTCAATGCTGAGCCTAGCGATAAAAGGCACACCGCCCAAGAGCTATTACAGCATTCCACATCAAACTTGTTAACTTTGTCGCCACCCTGCTGTGTAATCCACAAAATATACTGGCAACTTTTTTTCATTTACCGATATTATTCAGCGCTTCTTGCGCATCTTTTTACATTCCCCTCACCCCATATCCCAAACTTATAAGAACGCTACTACACTTGATCTTATACAAAAGGTTCTTAGAAGTGCTGTTTGGGAGTAGCCTAGAGACAGGGGCTTGGATAGGCAAAGCTCGCCTGGAAGCGGAGCGCCAGCTCCATCCAAGATCCAACTAAACATAGTTTTAATAACTGCACACCTTTAATCTACTACTATTTCACTGCCTCCATAATAATAATAATAATAATAATAATCTTTATTTTATATAGCGCCATCTATTCCGTAACGCTTTACAAATCATAGGAAACAAATACAAATGTATGTAACAGAGCACAACATTTGTATGGAACACAGGAGTGAGGTCCTTGCCTCGCCAGAGCTTACGGTTATGAAAATGATGGGGTAACACGAGGTAAAGAATATTTAATGGTCAGCCATTCTTCTTAGGGAATAGAACAAAATATAATAAATGGAATTGCTGTCGCTTGAACCACTCAGCCATCATCTTATATACCAGGTCCAGGGTGAATGGGACTGCAGAGTAAGTCTGGTGCCTGTTGGTGCTGGATAACAGATGGGAGGACGACACAGACGGGTTAGTAAAGAGTTTAAAACTTCATGCATTTAATGAGTTTTATAGGCTTGCCTAAAGAAATGGGTTTGAAGAGCACGTTTGAAACTTTGGAGGTTAGGTATTTCTGATATTCCGGGCAGAGCATTCCATAGAATGGTGCAGCTCTAGAGAAGTCTTGGAACGCAGTGGAGGTCCGCACTAGGGTAGAGGTTAATCTAAGATAACTGGCGGATCTAAGAGCACGGGTTGGGCGTAGACGAGATAAAGAGGAGAGGTAGGGGGTGCCTCATTATACAGAGCTTTATGGATGAGGGTTATTATTTTAACTGTATTCGAAAGGAGACTGGTAGCCAGTGCAGCGACTGGCATGAACTGTAGCCTTCCCCCCCCTGGTGAGAGGAACGGTTACTGTAAAAAGAGGCAATGATCGAAGGATACGTAGGGAGGGTTCGTTTAAATAAAAGCAGAAGATTGAGATGTGGCCTTGATTGGTATCAGAAAGCTGTGAGAACAGGTAGGAATGAAAGATGTAGCATGTAGATAAGTGAGGAAGGGCTTTCTCTCAGGCAGAATTTGGGTTTTTCATGGCTTCCACAACAAACTTGTTAACTTGTTCGCCACCTGCTGTGTAATCCCACAACATACTGGCAAACTTTTATCATTTACCAATTATTTCACGCTTCTGCCGCATCTGTTTACATTCCCCCACCGCCATATCCCTAACTTATAAGAACGCTACAACCTTGATCTCTTATACAAAAGGTTCTTAAAGTGCTGTTTGGGGAGGTCTAGAGACAGGGGCTTGATTGGCAAAGCTCGCCTGGCTGCGAGCGCCAGCTCCATCTCAAATCCAACTAACATATTTTACTGCAGCACCTTTAATCTACTACTAGTTCACTCCTCCTACTGGTCTCCTTATCAAACGAGCTGTGTCAGGCAGAATTTTCAGGTGTTTCACCGATACATATGAACTCGGCCATCTTCGCCGCCATGCTGAGACCTGAAGTTGCAATCATAGCAGCGCAATATAATGCCCCATACTGTCGCTCTTAATCTGAAGTTTCTCCATGGCTGCCTCCACTATCGTCCCTTTCAAAAGAGCTGTGTCAGGCTCATTTTTCGGGTGTTTCACCAGATACGTTATGAACTTGGTCCACTATGGTCCCCACCATGCTTGTGTTATCGACTAATATAGGAAATCATTTCACCTCCTTTGGTGAAACCTGAGTCCATTTAGGGTATGTCACCATGAGACTCTCTAGCCTGCCACTCTTGCCGCTGCCTCTGCCTGCCTCCCTATAGTGTCAGGGTCATTATTGCATGTTTTAGATGCTATCTAGCCTCATTCGTCACGCTGTCATGGCCATGCTGTTGCCCATAATTTTGGCTAATGGTGCGATTAAGCAGCCTCAGACCTCCATGCATGCTGCCCCTGCTGTTCCTGTCCATTTCCGTGGTGTTTCCATCCTTTCTCTGGGTTTCCAGGTGTTTGGCCAAGCTTCCCTGTGCAGAGCCTTGGTCCCTTGAAAAATGCTCGGTCCTCCCTTGACTTCAAGTGCTCGTTATTCGAGACGAGCACTCGAGCATCGGGAAAAGTTCGTCTCGAATAACGAGTACCCGAGCATTTTAGTGCTCGCTCATCTCTAATCTTCTCCTATTTAATATCTCAAATGCATAATATATAACAGACAGAAGAGTCATCAAAGAGGCATGAATAGTATACTGCAAAGCTATTGGTCATCAGCACATTCTACAAAAAGTTATTAATTGTGCTCATTCTCAGGGACCTTGTATACAGATATTGTTTACTAATTTCCGGAGAAGAAAGAGATAAACTGGCACCAAAAATCAAAATATTGAACTAAAGATGAAGGACAGACTGGCTTCTCATTAAATGTCAAAGGGAGTTAGCTGACAGGCGAGCAAAGAGGTTACATAAAATGAAGTTTGAACTGGACAGTGCTCAGCGAACATGTCTGTATCTAAGATGGCGACAGTAGTCAAGAGGGCTGTTGGGGCCTGCATAAAAATCCCTATCAGAATCCCACAGGCTGATCTTTACGTGTGACTCAGTGTGTGGCTTAGGTACCCTATACATTCACATCCATGGAGTGGCAGGATGAGCATGCCTCCTGTCGCTACAGCTAAAGTATGTTAAAAACTGATAAGCACAGTGCTCAGATATCTGTGGTTCTCACTTAGACAGTGAATGAGAGTGCTGAATATACCTGAAAGCTGTGCTCTGTCTCTCCAATACTATTGAATGGTGTGACAGGACGCATACTTATTCTGCCGTTCCAAAAATTAGTAAGGACATGACCCCCATTCTCAGATTTCTGGATTTCTAATGCACCTTTTCTCTTCCCTACCCTTATGCCCCTTTTCTGGTGCCCCCTCCATTTAATTCCCCTTTTCTGTAGCCCACTACTTATAATATTCCTTTTTTAGCCCCTTCCATATAATTCCCCTTTTCTATAGGTCCCTCTCTATAATGCACCTTTTTCTTTCCCCCTCCTTATACCCCTTTTCTGTTGCCCCCTCCTTACAATGCTCTTTTTCTGTTGCCCCCTCCTTATAATGCACCAGTTCACTAGCCTTATAACCCTTTCTGTCGCCCTCTTCATATAATGCCCCTTTTCTTTTGCCTCCTTTTTATAATCTCCCCTTTTCTCTTGCCCTCTCCTTATAATGCCCCTTTTCTTCAGCCCTCCTTATAATGCCCCTTTCTGTATTCCCCTCCCTATCATGCAGTTTTTCTCTAGCCCCCTCCTTACATTGTCCTTTTTCTTTACCCCACTCCTTATAACGCCCCCTATTCTGTAGCCCTCATTTATGCCCCTTTTCTGCAGCACCACATGTTCAATGCCCCTTCATATTCCTTAATCACCCTCCTATCTTATTTCTTGTAAAAAAATAATAATCTCATAGTCGCCTTACCTTGTGAAACTGTCAGGCCACGTTCACATGTTTACATTGCATTTTGAAACGCATAAGAACAGTGGAGAAGAGGAGATTTTCCTAATAACATTGCTGTTAACATTTGCGTTTACAAAAGCAATAGTTAATGCAATGTTTTGTAAATGCAAATGTTAACAATAATATAATTAGGCAAATCACCTCTCCTCAGCTGTTGTAAAGAGTTTAAAAACGCAATGTAAACGCAACCAAAATGTCTGAATGTGCCCTCGGGTTCCTGCTAGCTTCAGAGCTGTGCACAGTCATGGAGGAGGGATAAAGATAAGAGGACTAAGGGAAATATGATTTATAAGTTGTTTGGGTCACAGACTGGGACTAGGTATTCCATGGGTTATCTATATCTCATCTTTTGGGTAACAATTAGGGTGCGTTTACACGTTGCATTTTGGCTTGTGTTTTCATTGTGTTTGAAACGCATTACAACAGCTGATGAGAGGTGATTTGCCTAATTACATTAGTTTACGTTTGTTAATGCAAAGTTAACGCATGTGTTAACAAAACGCATGCATTAACATCATGTTTACAATGCATTTTGTAAACAGAAATGTTAACAGTAATATAATAAGGGAAATCGCTTCTCCTCAGCTGTAGTAATGCTTTTCAAAACGCAACCAAAATGCAATGTATGAACGCAGCCTCAGGTCAAAGTTCTCTCTACGGTTTCCTTTAATGGCAGGATTTCATGTGTCAGCAGTTTCCCACGTGCCGTTTTTGTCTCGTTTTTAAACACATCCAAAACACAAATGGGAGGAGTTTTGGCCAATTTCAATGAAGTGCAAAGAAACGCATATGCGTTTTGGCCATAAACCCTCCCACTTGCGTTTTGGATGAAAACGTCACGTGGGAAACTGCTCTTTGGGAAAAGCAGAGAAGGATCAGGTTCATCCTTTAGGACAGTCCAGGTTTTGGACTGTGAGTCTCATTAGGCACCAGCTGAGATCCTCCGAGGTGTGATTTACTTCATCTTGGGAATTAACAGGTGACTTTTGCTAGTAGAAGGAGTACGGTAAGTGGTTGGAGAAATGAATGTCGTTATGATGAACAAAAGATATGAAGAGTAATCAGAATAATGATCATTTTACCGTCGGCTGTGAAGTTTCAGTGCTCTGCTTTTGTCAAGCAATAGTATAGCTAAGTAGTGTGAAAAAATATATCCGGAGCAGGGAAAAGAAAAAGTACGAAAAAGAGCCAACTCACCAGCACTTTGTATTCCTCTCAGACCCTGTTTAGATTTTACATTGTTTTTGAAACACATTGGGAAAAACGCACGCAAAATTTGTTTAGCGAACATACACTTTTACAGGATGTGTTTTTGATACATTTCAAATGCATTTTAAAATGCCATGTGTGAACACAGTCTCGATTTAATTCCAGTCCCATAAAATCACCTCCCTGGAGGGTTTCATGGTTCAGACATGAATTCCTTGGCGACAGAGAAAGTTACGTGCAGGAACTATAATACAGGGGAATCCAACTCTCGGTATCTTGGAACTCCAACGTCAAAACTTAGGCCGGTGGGCGTGACTTTGTCTGCGTTTGCAAGCGCAGACAAAGCGCCCTGTGTGGCGCCGGCCTTAATTCTTCATTCTAAGCAGTTAGAACTGTGTGTTCTGTGTCTCCTATAAACAACCTATATGTTTCAGACATTACTTGGAGACCATGTGGGGGAAATTTATCATTAGTCCTATGTAGCTTCTTGGCGTATAATTGTCGCAAATTTTTGCGCAAACGTCATTTTTGTGGGGGGGTTTTTAGCGAGGGAAAAAAACGCAACTCTAAAGTTATGGAATGGCAGAAAAAATACACCACAGAGTGTGCAACACAACATTTATCAACTGAGAATTTTCTAAAGAAAAAAACTACACCACATAGGAGGTATAGTTTGAGGTATCTGAGAATTTCCTCTGCAAAAACTTTGCAAAAAGGCAGAAATTGTGCAGATTTTAAACATACTTGCGACTGGTGCAGTTCGCATAGAGCACTCACAGCTGAGGGCGCGTTCACACGTTGCGTTTTGGTTGCGTTTTCATTGCGTTTGAAACGCATATACAACAGCTGATGAGAGGTGATTTGCCTAATTACATTACCGTTTACGTTTGTAAACGCAATGTTAACCCATGCGTTAACAAAACGCATGCATTAACGCGTTGTTAACGCATGCATTAACATCGCGTTTACGGTGCGTTTTGTAAACAGAAATGTTAACAGTGATGTAATTAGGCAAATCACCCCTCCTCAGCTGTTGTATATGCGTTTCAAACGCAATGAAAACGCATGTCAAAACGCAAAGTGTGAACACGCCCTGATAGTCACATCAGAAGGCATTTATTACTGCACATACACCGGACTATAAGGGTGGTGGCACATGTGCCGTTTTGGCTGCGTTTGCAAGCATAAATGCAGACCAAACCGCACCCACCGGTGTTTTGCGTGGGTGCGGTAATGTTTGCAAACACAGCCAAAGCGGAATGTGTGCCACCACCCTAAATCAGACTGGTGCAATCCTGCCAGTCTAACACATAGACATCTGCGCAAAAACCTGCCTAATGATAAATCTCCCCATGAGCCAGGATAAGAAGTATTGTCCAAAACCTGTTGGTCGTTTATAGGAGGCACAGCAGCATTTATTTTTAACTGTTATTAACCCCTTAACGCTCAGCGGCCGATATATCGGACGCAGAGCCAATGCTGGTTCAGCTCAAGATCTGAGCCGAACCGGCATCGGGAAACACAGGGTGCCAGCTGCGACTGATAGCCAGCACCCCAGTGTAACACCCCCGGTCAGAGTGGCATTTAACTTGGCTTTGGGGGGTCTTTCCCCCATGATCGGCCCCCTGAGCCGTTTTCGGGTGCCAATCTGGACCCCAGAGTTACCTGCCGGTAAGATGGCATCCCGCACAATGAACGTTTAAAAAAACTGTTATAAACCCTCCAAAAATTATGATTTTTACCTATTCAATCCCACAAAAATTGCAATAAAAAGTGATAAAAAAAAACATATGTAATCCGGATTGATACTGGTGCAAAGTACAACATCTCCCGCAAAAAACAAGCCATCAATCAGCTCCGTAGCCAAAGAAGTAAAAATGTTATGCCACTTGGAAGATGGCAATGCAAAATTATAGATTTTTCCCCACATTAGGGTTTTATTTGACAAATTTAGTAAAACGTAAGAAAAAATATTCATGTCTGGTATCCCCGTAATTGCATCGACCCATAGAATAAAGATAACAGGGAACACGGGAAATAAAAAGTAAAATATCCAATACAGAATTAATGCTTTTCTACTCCTGCCCTAAAAAAAAGTTCCTAAATTTTCAACAATAGGGGATATCAACCCCAAAATGGTAAAACTGGAAAAAGCATCTCATCCCGCAAAAAAAATGCCATCACATGGCCCCAATAACGAAAAATTTTATAGCCTACAAAAGGGGCCAATGAGGAAACTAAAATCCAGGGCGCTCCTTCCCTTGTGCGCCCATAAAACAAGTAACGGCCACATGTGGGGGGGGTCTCTGTACTCGGGAGAAATTGCAGAACAAATTGCATGGTGGGTTTTCTCCTTTTATCTTTTGAAAATGTGTAAATTTTAGGGCTAAATGAACGTATAACCGACAAAATTTGACCATTCTAAATTTCACCTCCATTTTTATTTGATTACTATGAAGATCTCAAGGGGTTAACAATCTTCCTAAAAGCTCTTTCTGATAGTTTGAGGGGGACAGATTTGAAAATGAGTGGGTTATATAGGGGGGTTTTGATGCTAAATATGTAAAATTTCATTCAAAACTGTATTTATCCCCAAAATAGTCAACGCTGAAAATCCGAAAAATCGCTATTCGATTTGTAAGCCACGTGACGTCAGAATAAATTATACAGACATTTCAAAAATGCTGAAAATGTAAAGTAGACAAATGGGAAATGTTATTCAGCAACTTATTTAGGTGGTTAATCTATCTGCCTGAAAATGCGATGATTTCGAATTTCGAAAATGGCCAGTTTTTTAAAAAATGCATCATTTTTTCTTCTTTTTTTTTTTTGTAAATAAACACAAAACTTATCAGCCAAAATTTACCACTAAAATGAAGTACAACATGCGGGGAAAAACAATCTAAGAATCACTTTGATAAGTGACAGTGTTCAAAAGTTAAAACCATATAAAGCGACACAAGTCAGAATACAAAAAATCGGCCTTAAATGGCTGCGTCCTTAAGGGGGTTAATAAAGACTGAAGTTTTAACGTTCCAAGATTCTGAGTGTTGGATTCCCCTGTTCTATAGATCCCCACTATAGATATTATCATACTAAGAAGTTACACATTTAAAGGGCCATGTACATGTAGTGTAAATGCAGTGGATTTTCATGTGTAGTTCAGTATAACTCACACATTGACTGTGGAAAGTCCTTGTTCAGCTACCTTCAGGCCCTATTCACACAGCAGTATTTTGTTCAGTATTTTCTATCAGTATTTGCAAGCCAAGTCAAAGAACGGAATAGGGAAGAGATTCCAATCTTTCCCTTAAATTTCCCCTGTTTTTTTCCTTACAAATACTGAAGAAAAATACTCATCACAATACTGTCATCTGAATTTGTGTTCACTCATATATTAATTCAGGTATGTACTATAATCAATAAAAACTTTCATCAGGAGTTCATGTGGTGTTATAGCGTAATGAGCCAGGTACTATAAGAACAGTTATTGATTCCAGTAAGAGTATACTGTATGTAACACTGAAGCCGACTTCAAGTTGAATGCAATGGGAAGGGGCTTGACCACATCTCATATGTGTTTGTGCCATGGCGAACAAACGCCACTTTTTTTTTACCCCTTAACGACCTGGCCCTTTTTTGTTTTTTCATTTCCATTTTTTAATCCCCACCTTCAAAAATCTATAACTTTTTTATTTTTACATGTAAAGATCTCTGTGATGGCTTGTTTTCTGTGTAGCTTCATAGTGATAGTATTTAATATTCCCTGCTGTGTACTGGGAAGCGGGAAAAAATTCTAAATGCAGTGAAAATGGGGAAAAAACGCATTTGTGCCGTTTTCTTGTGGACTTGGATTTTACGGATTTCACTGTGCGGCCCAAATGACAGGTTTTCTTTATTATTTGGGTCGGTACGATTACGGGGATGCCAAATTTGTATAGATTTTATGTTTTCATACATTTTACAAAAATGAAAACCTCCTGTACAAATTTTTTTTTTTTTTTTTTAATTTTGCCATTTTCTGGCGCTAATAACTTTTTCATACTTCATTGTACGGAGCTGTGGATGGTGTAATTTTTTGTGAGTTTTGATTTAGTTTTCAATGCTATCATTCGGTAGGACAATCTTCGGCAAGATTCCCAAGCTTTGCCAGCGGCGATTGGTGGGAACCGCGGGTGTTACTGGTAAGTCTTTGCTGCAATATTCAGCAAAGACTTACCGGCTTGCAACAGGCTGTACTATTTCGGCGCGCGTCAGGAAGGGGTTAAATACAATCCAAAGGCTCCAATCGTGATCACATGCTGAGGTAAGTTAGAAGCTTATGGGGTTGGGTATTAGTCTAATAGACTGGGGTAGGGCATTCCAGAGAATTGGTGCAGCTCTGGAGAAGTCCTGGAGACGTAAGTGGGAAGTTCGAATTAAGGAAAAGAATAATCTAAGATAACAGACTGATCAAAGAACACGGGTTGGACGATAGACTGAGATTAGAGAGGAGAAGTAGGAGGTGCAGCATTATGCAGGACTATGTGGATGAGGGTTATTAATTTAAACTGTATTCGGAAGGAGACAGGCGGCTAGTGCAGTGACCAGCACAGACTGAAGGAATCCGTGTAGAAGTTGGTCTGAAAGACAAGCCTGGCTGCTGCATTGAGAATGGATTGTAGAGGAGAGAGTTTAGTTGACGGAAATGGAATTTTACTTCAGAATGTGTTTACAGGGAAAGCCTTTGGATTGCATCTCAAAAAGCACCGTATGAAAGTGACCTCAAGGAATTTTCCAGCTTAACCCCTTCACGCTCCGTGGCGGATATATCCGCCACGGAGCGCAGTGACTTAGCGCTCAGTTTCACTGTTCTTCACATCTGCTAACTTGTCGGGAGATAATATACACAGGGAACAGTGAAGAATAGATCGCAGATGTTTGCAACTTATCAGAAGACATTATTTTTTAATTAAATAACCCATTTTAATCCCAAACCATGGTCCCTTTGAAAAATGCTCGATTCTCCCATTGACTCGCGCGTGAAAAATGCGGCGAAAACGCAAAAAAACCCCTAACAACACGCGCGTGAAAAACGCAAAAACGCTAATTACTCCAAGGAAAAATGGAACAAAAACGCAGCCAAAAACGTCAGTTTTTCACGCATTGCACCCTGACGTGAAACGCAACGCTAGTGTGGAAGAGGCCTAAGTCTATGCAAGTGCAAGTGCACTGTGCAGTGCAAGTCTGTAGCCAGCTCACCCTTCCAAACATATCCGTCTTAATGAACCGCAGGTGCTTGTGGATCCATTCTGAAGTTTAAGGCCCCTTTCACACTTGCGTTTTTCACGCGCATGCTTTTGACGTGCAGAACTTGCATTGCACTCTGACCCATTGTAACCAATGGGTCTTTTCAGACTTACATTTTTTTTCACGCACGGTTTTTTAACGCGCATTTAAATATCCGCATTCTCTACTTTTGCAAGTCACGCGCGTGAAAAATGCACCATACAAGTCTATGGAGATGCATCAAAAACGCATCGCACTCTGAGACACTTGCAGGTCCAATTAAAATGCAATGCATTTTTCACGGATCAATTGCCATAGAAAAGATAGACCTCCGTCCTAAGTCCTTTTCACACCTGTTATCTGCACATGAAAAACACATTGAAATTGCTTCAAAATGCATTGAAAACGCGCGTGAAAAACTGAGACACTGAACAAACTCTGAAAACTGATTGCACTCTGATGCAAAATGTCAGTTTTTAACTGACCAAACCCTGATCGCACCCTGATCAAACTCTGACGTGATCTGCAACGCAAGTGTGGAAGGGGCCTAAGACATATCAAATTAAGTTTTCCGATTCCAGCATGAACCAGCAGACACAGACGTAACTGCAAATTCTTCTTTCTTGAGCGTCAGAATAGATAGTACATGTATCCGAGAAATGCCAAGAGTGACTAGAGACATTTGCACAACATTTTTAAGACATTTGTAACAAATGTCACAAAAAAATATCTGAGAAAAGAAAACATATTTATCACAATGAAAAAGTGAGATTGGTAAACTACCAAAGTAGCAGACAGAAAAAAAGACATGCAAAAACAAGCCAAAACAAACAGAGATAAGATAAATGATCCCATAGACATCAATGGGCATTTTTCTTGTCAGTCTCGCACCAAAGTAGGACATGCTCTTCTTTTGAAGTACCAAGAGCTCTTTTGTTCCTGCGGATCCAAGTAATACCAGGGGATCGTTAGGGATCACAAATGGAAAGAGCCCAAGATCATGTGTGCCGAGTAAATGGTACTTGTTCAGATACACAAGCAGTTGGCTTAAGGGCATGTGGAGAGTACTGCGATGGATGAGTGTATTACAATTTAGAAAAGATGTTGTAGGTCACATACAGGGAACATCTGCCATAATGTGAGATGAAAACTTTTTGCCTGGGGTGACCAAAATGCAGAGACCTTTGGAGGGGGGCAACCAAATATCCTAATCGAAAGGTGGGTGATTTCAGGCGCCTCTTGATGCCCAAATCTTCAATAGGAAAATCAATTGACCTCTGTCTTTAAGACACAGATGCAGTGTGATAGTTAGAGCCGGTGCAGAGCTTACCTGACTAACTGCATCATTGCTGGTACTCAGCAGGGACACAGGAGATGTGATGATGTGGAGTCACACCACCTTCATCTTTGCCATAGAGCAGCGGCCAACAGAAGCGTGCGGAGAGGTAGAAAGAACGAACGTTGGAGCACAAAGACTACGCTAAGTATAAGTTTTTAAGTTTTGAGTGCAGATCTGGTTAACTTGGAGGGGGGGTATGGCATGTATATTATTAAAATGGGGGAGGGAAAAATATTTAATGGGGCAGGGATGTTTGTTTAAACTGGGTGGGGGTGCTGTATATTAATTAAACAGGGGGGGGGGGTGGGGAGCATGATCAATAAAATGGGGTCGAGGAGGGCTATATGGGAGGCCTCTATATAATTTAACGTGGCGTTCAATAATAGTCTATGGCAGTGGTTCGCAACCTGAGGGTCGCGAACTTGCGGGGTGCGAACGATCACAACACAGGGTCCCTAAAAGCCATGGAGCCACGTTTTATTGGTTTTTTTGGAACGAATACAATCTCTTGTACATTGTTTGGGGGTCCCGCAACATGAGGAAACTGTATGCAGGGGTTCACAGCATTAGAACATTAGAAGGTGAGAACCACGGTTAGGGGTGGTAGTAAATCTATTTATGGGGGCAGATTGTAATTAAATTAGGATAGAGGGCCTATATGGGAGGCCGTTATATGCAAACCAAGGGGGGATCTTTAATATGAGGGCCGACAGTGTTGTTATCCAGTGATTGTATACCCTAGTGCTATGTATTTTTAGGGGCACAGTGTAGAGATGTGCGCACAGGCCGAAGACATATGATGGAGAAGAATTCAGCATGAGTGATACGTTAAGGCTGGGAGAACTAGTCCGTCAAGTCCTAAAGAAGAAGAGAAAAAAAAAAACTAAAACGGAAAGCCAAAAGAAAAGAAAATGGCGGCTGGCGTGAGAACATTAAAGAACTGGTTCAGATGAGGAGTATTAAAAGGTGATACCCTGGTAGCCACTTGTACGCCACTTGTATGTTCGGCAACAGTATGGACCAACTCAATGGACAAATCCGTTCCACAGTGGGTAAATTTCTTGTTAATTACTATAGCAACTCCCAGCTCTCCATATCCGGTAACGAAGGAACCGTAGTGGACATGATGGAGAAACGAAAAAAAGGGTGGAGCTTAATGAGTGCGCTGTAACCTAGGGCGCGTTGTCGTTGGATGACGATACCGCACATTACTAGTACAAGAGAACCCATTAAGGCAGATGAAAATTTTCATCTATACTACAGATGCTACAAATACCCTTCAGAATCCTCAGTCACAGGAGGTCCGTAACCTGCATGTTACGATTGTTAGTAAAGTTTTTAGCAATTTTTAAAAAGGGCATGTGGGCACTTTTAAGAGATTTGTCAGTCAGCCGATTATGATATGTAGCATAAATGCACAACACATACTACAATTTTCTTATATCTTCACATTGTATTTCTGCATTTACATACCAAGAACATTCATAAAATTTACATAAATTCAATTCAATGTGCATACATCACCCTAAAATTGGGTATAGTCAGTGAGTTCTTTAACCACGATTCTGTCCATATGAATATATTCTTAATTCAGCATACTGAGTTTCCTCATAAAAAATGAGGAAGCATGTCCTTCCATTGATGAATATACCAAAGGTGCTGGAAGTTAGCACATAATCTATAATGCGGTATATGTTATCGTTTATACGTTATGTAAAATAGTTAAATCACTTATACTGTATTATTGCCAACATTACTCAATAAACTGATTTGGAAAAGGGACATTTCTTCGAATAATATATCAGTTCATTATACTGAATCCATATAAAATTAAATGTATAACGAAAAAACTGTCCAGGAGATACAGTTTATAGTAATATGAATCTGTTAGCTTTCATATTTCTAGAATATTTATGCAAATATAAACACCCTGACAGAACAATTTCTAGTATGTTACGAAAGTCCTCCATAATACGATTAAAATGATTTACTGGATATCACAGGAAATATTAAAATTTCTATTTTCATTAGTCCTTTCGGATTTAAAGTTTTCCTTCTAAATATTCAGTATACTTCCATTTTTAATAATGGAAACAGATGTTAATTTCAGTATTACTTTTAGTCTTGAATGTTTATTTATGGTATTTCTTTGTTGGCAATGACAGAGGTCGAACAGGTTTTTGTAAGTTTCAACAAGGTTGGCCACACAAGTTGTGGTATGTTGGCTCATTCCTCCATGTAGATCTCCTCCAGGGCAGTGATGATTTGGGGCTCTCGGCAACACAGCCTTTCCACTCCCTCCAGAGGTTTTCTTGATTGTCAGGTAGGGTGCCAAGGTAGTGAACAAAACTTCATTTTCTAGGGATAGGAACCATGCATTTTGTAGTTAAAAACAGTGTGGGTACACGTTAGTATATTGCTATGAGAGCTTGGTATTATCCCTATTAATGAGTCTGGTTCAACAAAGACTTTTATCTGTATGTAAATTAGGCTTTTTAGATGTTAAATCAGGTGGTAGATTTACTTTAGAACTCTTGCCCACAAGCGTTTTTCATGCACAATGTGATTCGTCATTCCATTGGACCTGCACTAAACTTTTTCTCATATATGGTATATTGTTTCATTCAGACATGTGTTTTTTTTTAAACTGAATATCTTTTTTACATTATGATTGGGAGAGAGCTGCTGCTGGTCAGGGAAAGCGTTAGGGTGTTCTATTAGAATAGTGTTAGGCAGGATTGATTCAACAAGAACCCAACAGCCCTTCTTAGGGCTACAATAACGTTCCCTGGTGCACAAGCTGAAACAGTATTTCCCTTCTGACAGCGCTAGCAGCAGAGGGCGTACTTCTGCGGGACAAGTAGCGAGAGACAATAGGCGAGCAGGCAGCTTGTCCAGCACTGGCAGGGGTACGCTTTACAAGGCCTTTGCCAGTTTTATGTCACCCCAGCAAGACACTGTCACCTGTCCCCAGTCTCGGAGCACACCAATAAAGCAGAAAATAGTCCCAGGTAGAGCTGTCACTTTAAAATAGCTCTGTGCACAGCAAGTACTGGGCTGCCTGGGCCTGCAGGAAGATACCTGGAGTCATCTCTGGTGATGGCCTGGGTGCCCACAGAAAGAGCTCCGAGTGCCACCTCTGGCACCAGTGCCATAGGTTAGCCATCACTGTCCTAGGTGAAATATTCAAACGACCCGGCCTGCTTTGAAAAATATAATTTTTTCAAAGTAAACGCTTCTGGCCCCCAGGCCCATTTTGGGAGGGGAGGAGCCGAGAGACAGGGGCTTGGACAGGCGAAAGCTCGCCTGGCTGCGGACCGCCAGCTCCATCCCAAGATTAGGCAGCCTCAGAGGCATCCATGCATACTGCCCCTGCTGTTTCCTGTCCATTTTGCCTCCACAATCCTCCACAACGTCCACCAATGTCTCCATGCGCAACTTTCAACTCTCTATACCCCAGCCAATCACGGCTCCCGTTTATGGAGGTTAATAGTGTATTTTGGAAAGCGTTGGGTAAAAATTTCAATATAAAACCTAATCATAGTTCCCTGAGTCACAGAGAGTGGCTATGTTTGTAAATGCACTGGTGAGTCCTTTAGCGGACATACATACATACACACACATACACTCAGCTTTATATATGAGATGTGCTTGTTCATGCATGGGCTCTGCCTGTGCCTGAGTATAACTTTTTAGTGCCTGATTTATTTAAGGTGTATTCCAAGCTGTCGGGCAAATGCTCTGCAAATGCATTTGGCTATAATAATAATAATAATAATAATAATAATAATAATCTTTATTTATATAGCGCTATCATATTCCGTAGCGCTTTACAAATCATAGGAAACAAATACAAATGTAATGTAACAGAGCACAACATTTGTATGGAACAACAGGAGTGAGGTCCCTGCTCGCCAGAGCTTACGGTTTATGAAAATGATGGGGTAACACGAGGTAAAAGAATATTTAATGGTCAAGCCATTCTTCTTAGGGAATAGAACAAAATATAATAAATGGAATTGCTGTCGCTTGAACCACTCAGCCGTCACTTTGATAAATCGGAACTTTATCAAACAGTGTGTCAGGCAGAATTTGGGGTTGCTTTTCATGGACTGCCACAACTCAAACTGTGGTAACTTTGTCGACACTGCGCTGTGTATACCAAAAATATATGGCAACTTTTATCATTACCAATATATTTCAGCGCTTCTTGCGCATTGTTTACATTCCCTCACCCGCCATATCCCAAACTTATAAGAAGGCTACTATCAACTTGATCTTATACCGAAAGGTTCTTAGAAGGTGCGTTTGGAGAGGAGCTTGAGACAGGGAGCTTGGATTGGCGAAAGCCGCCAGGCACGCGAAGCAGCCAGATCCATGCCAAGATCCAATAACATAGCCTTTAACTGCAGCACCTTAATATACTAATAGTTCACTGCCTCATAAATGTACCCCTTAAATAAACGAGCTGTTGTGTAAGGCGAATTTAGGGTTGTTTGCATGGATTCCATGTTAACTTTGTAGCACCCTGCCTGTGTATCCAAAAATATATATACTGGAAACTTTACACGCACCTGACATGATTGAGCGATTCTTGCCACCCTCCATTTGGTTCCTCTTCTGCCACATTGGATTGAAGCCCTGTGAGTCAGTTAGGGTAGTAGCATGCCACTCTCTAGACTGCCGATGCTGCCGTGCCTCTGAGGTCACATATAGTGTCGGGTCAATTATTGGAGTTTTAGATGTATCTCAGCTCATCTGTCACTCGGTCAAGGCCATGGTGTTGCCCATAGTCTGGAATATGGTGGATTAAGCAGCCTCAGAGGACCCTGATGTGCCCTGCTGTTTCCATGTCCAATCCGTGTGTTTACATCCGTTTTGAGGATCCCAGGTGTTTGGCAAGCTTCCCTGTGCAGAGATTGGTACCCCTTGAAAAATGCTCGAGGTATACCATGATCAATGGGCTTGTTATCGGACGAGCCTGAAGCATCGGGGAAAAGTTCGTCCCGATAACGATGCCCGGCTCTAGGACTCCGCTCATCGATATTTAAAACCCATTCTTTAGGCGCCTTAAACTCTTAACTGAATGACGTGACCTCTGCTACTACCTTCATTGGTGTCGTACCCATCTGATATCAATCGCACACCAACAGGCATATTCAGACTTCCTGCAGTCAATTCACTGGACCGGGATCTAGGACTACTACTACTTCACTGCCTCCATACATCGTCCCCTTATCAAACGAGCAGTGTCAGGCATAATTTTCAGGTGTTTCACCAGATACATAGTGGAACTCGGCCCATCTGTCGCCGCCATGCTGGAGACCTGAAGTTGCAATCATAGCAGCGCAATAAGAGCTGTCGCTCTTAATCATGGAAGTCGTCTCCATGGCTGCCTCCACATGTCGTCCCCTTATCAAAAGAGCTCTGTCAGGCTAATTTTTCGGGTGTTTCACCAGATACGTTATGGAACTTGGTCACTATGATCATTTCACCTCCTTTGGTGAAACCTGAGTCCATTTAGGGTATGTCACCATGAGACTCTCTAGCCTGCCACTGCTGCCGCTGCCTCTGAATGCTGTCCCCTATAGTGTCAGGGTCAATTATTGCATGTTTTAGATGCTATCTAGCCTCATTCAGTCACTCTGTCATGGCCATGCTGTTGCCCATAATTTTGGCATAATGGACATCCTGTGAACAATGGATCTATCACAGCAGCAGCTACGAGACGCAGCAGAGTCTTTGGGGCACAAGTTTGAAAAATGCAACCATTCCCATTATTTGTTTGCTAAACCACAATGAAGGACCTAGAAAGGTTGTGACCGTGAACGTGAGGTGTATCCTGAGAGCAGGGAATGTGTCATCCTGTCTATCTTCCCATGGTCTTAGATGTTACTTTGAAGTACGAAAGACTGAAGGTTGTATAAGATGCAAGGAAAGCTGGAAACTTTAAGAACTTCTGCACATGATAGTCCTTAAAGAAGATGCATGTATAGTCAGAGCTTCATTAGGACATCAGAAGAAGATACCATGTAGCTGGCCATGTACAACTATATTCAGCATGTCCTTGTCCATCTGATCGAAGTAATGATTATTCTTCTATCTCAACCCCGCGTGTTGTTTGGTCCACACAAGGGATGCAGCAATGTCTATGCATGTGCCCTTTACATGGGTTGTTACCGATATCAGTGAGCAGCTATAGTTTTATCTCTTCTTCAATCTTTATTCCTATAAACTTTTAAATTGCACAATGAGACCACAACCAGACAAATTTGTGCTAAGTCACAACCAGGGAGGTCCATTGCGCGGGGTGGCAGGTGAGCACACCAGGACTCACGCACCCTGACCGAGCCGGACAGGCACCCCGCAAATTATATAGCAGATCCCATTTTGCAGCATGGCCACCAGACTTTAGTGGAGATCTCTACCTGGCCCGAAAGTCTACAAACATTAATTGTTTGTGGACCATTTTTGCCCATGGTATAGGAATGAGACTCAATCTGTACAGATGTGCATTGAATCAACTCCATGGGGTTAAAGTACTTTCTAATTAACATTATAAAAAATAGAAGATCCAGAGCAGCACAGCTAGCGGTGGGTGCAGAAGCCGTGATCCCTTGGCCAAGGTCTCAATGTAGGTCAGTGAAGAGCCGCACTCCTTGTAGTAGAAGGATGAAGCTTATTCCATAAAACAAACATTTTGTTGTGTACCGTTACACCTTATCAAGGGTGGAAATGGAACATGTATGGTAGCATGGGAGATCTCCTTCCAGGCATCTCTAAGCCTCGGATTACTGAAATGAGCAGAACAGATTGCACAGGAGTGAAGGAGGACATAAGCACCAGAGTTACCCAAAAATCCTGTTTCCAATTGTGTGGTAATAGAAAAAAGAAAATCACCATTAAAGTGTAAAGGAGTCCATAGAAGAAGAGGGACTGCGTCTTCTACTGACCACCCTCATATTGACATCTGATGTTTAGTGTCCACTGTTTCCATGCATCTCTCCATCTTATGACCATGTGTCTTCAGTGTCCATATTGTGCACAGGTGGTGAGTTAATAGTAAAGGGTATGGAAGTCACAAATAGGCTGGCCTCCATAAGTCCTGATCTGTTATCTGCCAGCACCCTCATGACTGTGAGGGACTATCTGTGATTTTCTCCCTTTCTCTGCAGAATTAGTAAACTACTATTGAGTTTGATGTGAAAGACCACTTCCAGCACTAATATCATCCAAGATACAATGAGCTGAGGTGGAGCTTTATCCAAGAAGGAATCTGGCGTGATTTTATAAAAAGAAGGTTCCGGGCGGCGTGAACCAAGTACAGGGGCTGTGTGAGCAGTAAATGTTATACCTAGGAGCACGTAACTGTAGAAGACCTCGAGACCAACAAAACTCATCCAATAGCCGGCAGAGATCAGCAAGTTGTACAATCATTAGAGATGCAGAGGCCACACAAGATTTATTACTGGTCTATTATTTTGCTGTGTGAGAAGTCAGAAGATGATAGATACAATAAAACATTCAAAAATAGTCCCACTGTCAACTCATGGCCAAGCGACGACAGACGCCCCAGACTTTGGGATCATTATAGTTTCCATCTGATCGTTGATTCCCTCAGCTCAGAAATGTTCACAATTCAAATGGTCTTTTATTTGTTGAGTTCCATAGGTTTGTCTTGTCTCAGGGTCTTCCCATGTTCTCCACTCAAGAATTCAGTAAGTGTCATTGGCGTCTTGTCTTTCCTCAGTAGAGTCTTATCTTTTCCATCTGCTACACACTCAAGCTCTGTATATGGAAAAATATACTAAGATTTGGGGATTGGCCTTTTTTTTATATTTGGAATGGAAAAATAATGAAAGTCCATGATTTGGCCTTCATGCAAAGTCTCGGCATCTTGCTATTTCTTTGGACACATTTGTAGCAAAGAGCAAACAAATATCATGCAAAACTTATCATGGTCATTTCCATCCATATCGTTACCATTTGCATATTTCTTCGATCATTTATACAAAATAGAAGTAGCGCATCTCCTGGAGTAATGAGGTATAACTAATGGTAGTATTTTGTTTATTAAATTCTGATGTTCATGTTTCTTCTTTGAGTTTCGTGGATTTTGTGGTTGTTACTTTGCTTCTCATTACTTTATGATCATAGATTCTAGATCGTAGGTCGTGGTTCTAGAAAGTTTGAATGAGTCTCCTATATGTATTTTTAATTGGATTTTTAGATATTAGAGCTGATTATTTTAAATATCTTTGTACATGTTTCGTTGATGGCTCCATCCATGAGATCATTCTCCTAAATAAGACTTTTATTGATGCCCTCTGGCTCCACAGATCCAGTCATAGAGGAGGAGGAGCTCCAGCACAAAGTCAAGCAACCCGGCCTCCTAACTGCTACACAAACCCTTTCTGGAAAGAAGGAGTTGAGAGAGATGTTTTTGGTGTGTGACTTGCTGAAGATTCCTGAGGGAAAGGGGGAGTTGATTTCTCTGTAGAATCATATACAGCCAGTGTTTATCTCCACCCACTAATCCCCCCTTCCGCAGAAATTCTCTTCAGTGAGTCACAAACAGCAAGCATCTCTCTCATCTCCCTCAACACTCATCCCTCAGGAATTCTCTTCAGCATCACATGCGGCCATGGTCTCTACGAACCGCCCATTCCCACCTCCCACCAGAATTATCTTCAGCGAATCACACACAGCATCTCTCTCAATTCCCATAATTCTGAGAGGGGGGGTGCAGGAGTAATAGACTATGGTATCTGAGATAGTGAGACTGGGCAGGGGTCATTACATGAGGTGGAGTTGTAAGTCAGGGGTTTGGTGAGGGACACATGACGGGGAGAGAAGTAGAGAAGCCCACCTCAGAGTACAATGAGCCATGGAACGCTGCCTTAATGTCAACTTGATTTTGGCGAGAATGGAAGACTTAAAATAATTATCTTCACAAAGAAGTACAGGCAGAGCCAAGCAGTGAGCCACGAGTGGAGAGAGTCAAGATGAGATCAGAACAAAAACTAGCGGAAAAGCAAGTCCACTAAAAAGAACTGAGGCCAAAGGAATAAGAGGAAAAGTAATTTTCCAAACAAGTAGGACAGTCCAGCGTGACGTGGAAACCTAGGGCCACCAGGATTGGTCCGATGGAATTAGGTTTTCCTCGTCATCCAGTCCCAGATATTCACAGCTATCATGAAGCCATTGGTGAGAATAGAAACAAAAGTCAATAAGAAGACCACCGATAGGTAGAAGCCAAGAAAATTCTGATTACCAAGGTCCATGTTGATATATTGACATGAATTCTTGTTCTCCGTGTCTTCCAATGTCATCTGTGACAATGGATCCTATCATCCAGCAGCCTAGATACGCAGCAGAGTCTTTGGGACACAAGTTTGAATAAATGCGAACACATTCCCATTATTTTGTTTGCTAAACCACAAGGAAGGACCTAGAAAGGTTGTGATTGCTGAACGTGAGCAGGGAATGTGTCATCCTGTTCTATCTTCCTCCCCAATGGTCTTGGATGTTACTTTGAAGTACGAATGACTGAAGAGTTGTATAAGATGCAAGTAAAGCTGGAAATTTGAAGCACTTCTGCACAATAATAGTCTAAAAAGAAGATGCACAATAAAGTCTTCAGAGCTTCATTAGGACATCAGAAGAAGATGCCATGAAGCTTGGCCATGTACAACTATATTTGGCATGTCCTTGTCCATCTATCTCAACCCCGCGTTGTCGTTTGTTCCTACCACAAGGGAAGCAGCAATGTCTATGCATGTGCCTTTACTCTTGGGTTGTTGATGTCGATGTCAAGTGAACAGATATAGTTTTATATCTTCTTCAATCTTTACTCCATCATTTTTGGAATTGCACAATGAGACACAACCTGTTAGGCCTCATCACACAACCAGACAAATTGTGGCTAAATCACAACCCAAGGGAGGTCCATTGCACGTGGTTATGGTACGGTGAGCACACCAGGACTCAATGCACCCTGACTGAGCCGGGCAGCCGCCCTGCAAATTATATAGCAGATCCAATTTCTCAGTACGGCCGCCAGGCTCTTATGAAGATCTCTAACCGTCCCGAAACGTCTACAAACATTAACTTGTTTGTGGACCATTTTTGCCCATGGTCATAGGAATGAGACCTCAATCTGTACAGATGTTGCATTGAATCAACTCCATGGCGGTTACAGTTACTCTCTAATTAACATTATATCCAGATTTTTAACCTTGTCAATTAGTAAATTTAAGGGTGAACAATGTTTCAAAGATTTTCGTTATACCGACTAACAATCGATAGTTTATTCTAGGTGTATAAATCTGCCAAAATAAGAAAAGCTTCACCTTAATGTCCTCCCATTCCTTCATCTTCAGGTCCACATCAGAACCTGGAACATGTATGGTAACATGGGAGCATCTCCTTCCAGGCATCTCTAAGCCTCGGATTACTGAAAATGAGCAGAACAGATTGCACAGGACTGACGGAGGATGAAAGCACCAGAGTTACCCAGAATCCTGTTTCCAATTTTGTGGTAATAGAAAAATAGAAAATCACCATTAAAGTGTAAAGGAGTCCATAGTAGAAGAGGGACTGCGTCATTCTGCTGACCACCCTCATATATGACATCTGATGTTTAGTGTCCACTGTTTCCATACGTCTCTCCATCTTATGACCATGTGTCTTCAGTGTCCATATCGTGCACATGGTGGAGCTGAGTACTATAGTAACGGGTAAGAAAGTAATAGCTAGGCCAGCCTCGATAATTCCCAATCTCTTATATGCCAGCAGCCCCATGAGTGTTGGAGGAGTATCTGTGATGTTTCTCCATTTCTCTGCAGAAATTAGTAAACTACTTAATGAGCTATTGATGAAAGACACAACTTCCAGCACTAATATCATCCAAGATACAATGGAGCTGAGGTGGAGCTTTATCCAAGAAAGGAACCTGGACGGTGATATTTTTATAAAATAGAAGGCTCCGAGGCCGGCAGTGAACCAAGCGCAGGAGCAGATGCTGTAGAGCAGTAATATGTTATACATAGGAGACAAGTCACTGTAGAAGAACTTCGAAGACCAACAAACTCATCCAATAAGCCGGCAGAGATCAGCAAGTTGTACATCACATTAGAGATGCAGAGGCCACACAAGATTTTATTACTGTCTATTATTTGTTTCTGTGTGTAGAAGTCATAGAAGATGATAGATACAATAAAAACATTCAAAAATAGTCCCACTGTCAACTCCATGGCCAAGACGACGACCACAGGCGCCAAGACTTTGGGATCATTTATAGTTTCCATCTGATTGTTGATTCCCTCAGCTCAGAAATGTTCACAAATTCCAAATGGTCTTTTATTTTGTTTGAGACCAATAACATTCAGTTCATAGGTTTGTCTTGTCTCAGGCTCTTCCCAATGTTCTCCACTCAAGAATTCAAGTAAGTGTCATTGGCGTCTTGTCTTATCCTCAGTAGAGTCTTATCTTTATCCATCTGCTACACACTCAGGCTCTGTAATGGAAAAATATACTAAGATTTTGGGGATTGGCCTTTTTTTATATTTAGGAATGGAAAAATAATGAAAGTCCATGATTTGCCTTCATGCAAAGTCTCGGCATCTGCTATTTCTTTGGACACATTTCTGTAGCAAAGAGAAAATATATATCATGCAAAACTTCATCATGGTCATTTCCATCCATCATCGTTACCATTTGCATATTTCTTCGATACATTTATACAAAATAGAAGTAGCGTCATCTCCTGGAGAACATGAGTTATAACCTACTGGTAGTATTTTTGTTTATTAAATTCTAATGTTCCCGTTTCTTCTTTTAGGTTTTCGTGGATTTTGTGGTTGTTACTTTGCTTCTCATTACTTTATGATCATAGATTCTAGATCGCAGCTCATGGTTTTAGAAAGTATGAATGATTCTCCTATATGTATTTTATCTTCATTGGATTTTTAGATATTAGAGTTGAACATTTTATACATCTTTGTACATGTTTGGTTGATGGCTTCATCCATGGGATCATTCTCCTAAATAAGACTTTTATTGATGCACTCTGGCTCTAAAGATCCAGTCATATAGGAGGGGGAGCTCCATCACACAGTTAAGCTACCCGGCTTCCTAGCTGGCACTGCTAAACAAACCCTTTATGGAAAGGAGTTGAGAGAGGTGTTTTTGGTGTGTGACTTGCTGAAGATTCCTGAGGGAAAGGGGGAGTTGATTTCTCTGTAGAATCATATACAGCCAGTGTTTATCTCCACCCTCTAATCCCCCCTTGCGCAGGAATTCTCTACAGTGTGTCACACACAGCAAGCATCTCCCTCATCTCCCTTAACACTCCTCCCTCAGGAATTCTCTTCAGCATCACATGCAGCCATGGTCTCTACGAACCACCCATTACCACCTCCCTCCGGAATTATCTTCAGTGAATCACACACAGCATCTCTCTCAATTCCCTAATTTCTGAGAGGGTGGGAGTGCAGGAGTAATAGACTCTGTTTATCTGAGATAGTGAGACTGGGCAGGTGTCATTACATGAGGTGGAGTTGTAAGTCAGGGGTTTGGTGAGGAACCACATGACGGGGAGAGAAGTAGAGAAAGCCACAACCTCAGAGATCACAATGAGCCATGGAACTGCTGCATTAATTGAGCATGGAGATACTGAACCATGCGATTACATTGTCAAACACTGCGTTTGCTCAGAAGAAAGGAAAGATATTAAAATGATTATCTTCACAAAGTAAAGTAAAAGACAGAGCCAAGCAGTTGAAGCACGAGCGCTGGATCGAGGCGTTCAAGATTGAGACATCAGCAACAGGAAAACTAGCGGCGAACAGCCAAGTCCACTAAAAACGAACTGAAGGACCAAAGGAGCGTTAGAAGGAGGAAAATGTAATTTCCAAAACAAGTCTAGGAAAGTCCAGCCATTGAAAACCGTCCAGCAGAGGGTCCACTCCTAGCCGGATCTGTTTACCCGATGGGCACTTAAGAGTGTCCTCCCGTCATCCAGTCACCGTAGGAGTATCCACAAGCTATGCATAAAGCCCGAAATTTAGTCGGAGTAAGAAAAGAACAAAAGGGTACAATAAGAAGACCACCGATAGGTAGAAGCCAGAAAATTCGATTACCAAGGCCATGTGTATATTTGACGTGAATTCTTGTTCTCAGTGTCTCCAATGTCATCCGTGACAATGGATCCTATCATCAGCAGCGCTAGATACGCAGCAGAGTCTTTGGGGACACAAGTTTGAATAAATGCAAACACATCCCATTATTTTGTTTGCAAACCACAAGAAGGACCTAGAAAGGTGTGACTAGAGATGAGCGAGCACTAAAATGCTTGAGGCTCGTTATCTCGAGACAAACTTTTCCTGGTGCTCGAGTTGCTCGTCTCGAAATAACGAGCCCCTGAAGTGCAATGGGAGAACTCGAGTAGATTTTTCAAAAGGGACCATGATTCGGGAATAAAATTTACATGAAATAAAATGTCTTCTGATAAGTTATCAGATGTATGCAAACATCTGCCAATCTATTCTTCATGTTCCGCGCGTTATTATCTCCCGACTAGGTTTGCAGTGAAAGAATACGATAAAAAGCAGTGACACAGTGATCACAGGATCATTTAAGGAAAAACACAGTGAAAAAACACAGTGGGAAGGAAGATAGAGTTGCAGATGTCAGCACATACTGCTTACTGTCGGGAGATACGCTTGTGACCCGGGATACCGCTCGCTCTTCTGTCCACTGAAAGTACCTCCCCGATCTTCTGCCCTATCCCGAGATTGTGTCTCTCTGCCCCGATGTCTCCGCGCTGCCATGTCTCGATGCCCCGGATCGTTCCGCGCTGCCGTAATGTCTCGCTAGCCCATGGTCTCTTTGCCCCGATTCTCCGCGCGGCCATGTCTCTCTGCCACCGTGTCTCCGCGCTGCCCATGTCGTGTCTGACCCGATGTCTTCGCGTCTGCCCTATGTCCCTGCCCCGACTTGGGTCGGCTTATACTCGAGTATATACGGTAGATATTTTTGCAAATGTATTAAACATGAAAAACTTAAATATCACATGGCCATACCCTTTGACACTCATATTTAACATGCTGTTCATTTCCTTGTGATCCTCCTTGAGATGGTTCTACTCCTTCATCAGAGTCCAGCTATGTTTAAAAAAACTGATTGGACTTGATTAGGAAAGGCACACACCTGTCTATATAAGACTTCACAGCTTACAGTGCAGCACATGAGAATCATGAGGTCTAAGGAACTGCCCAAGAAGCTCAGAGACAAAATTGTGGTAAGGCACAGATCTGGCCAAGATTACAAAAGAATTTATGCAACACTCAAGGTCCATAAAAACACAGTGGCCTCCATAATGGAAAACGTTTGGGACGACCACAATTCTTCCCTGACTTGGCCATCCAGCCAAACTAAGCAATTGTAGGAGAAGAGCCTTGTGAGAGAGATAAAAAAGAACCCCAAGATCACTGTGGCTGAGCTCCAGCTATGCAGAAGGAAGATGGGAGAAAGTTCCACAAAGTCAACTATCACTGCAGCCCTCCATCAGTTGGGGCTTTATGGCAGTGTGTGTCGACGGAAACCTCCTCAGTGCAAAACATATGAAAGCCGCATACAGTTTGAAAAAACACATAAAGGACTCCCAAATTCTTTGGTTTGATGAGACGAAGATTGAACTTTTGGTGTTCATTCTAATAGCTATGTGTGGAGAAAACCAATCACTGCTCATCACCTGCTAAATACAATCCCAACAGTGAAATATGGTTGTGGCAGCATCATGCTGTGTTTTTCAGCTACAGGGACAGGACAACTGGTTGCAATTGTAGGAAAGATTAATGTGGACAAGTACAGAGTTATCCTGGATGATTACCTCTTCTAGAGTGCTCTGGACCTTCAGAACAACTCTGTGACCATTCTTCACTGGCCCAGCCATAGCCCAGACCTAAACCCGATTGAGCATCTCTGGAGGGACTTGTAAATGGCTTCCACCAATATTCACCATCCAAACTGATGGAACTAGAGAGGATCTGCAAGGCAGAATGGCAAACTTGTATCATTCCTAAGGAAACTCATGGCTGTACTAGCTCAAAAGGTGCTTCTACTCAATACTGAGCAAAGGGTCTGAATACTTATGACTAGAGATGAGCGAGCACTAAAATGCTTGAGTGCTCGTTATTCGAGACAAACTTTTCCCGATGCTCAAGTGCTCGTCTCCGATAACGAGCCCCATTGAAGTCAATGGGAGAATCGAGCATTTTGCACTGAAAGAACAGATTGAAAGAACACTAAAGAAGAACACATTACAGATGTTTGCAGATGTTTTCACTGAAAGAACACATTGAAACAACACAATGAATACCATTGTAGATGTTTTCATACATCGGCATGTGTTCTTTACACTTGTCTTCACATACTATTGTTAAGACAACCCTTGTCCGCTCTCTTTTCCAATTTAAAGTTAACAGATATTCGGGACCTCTGCAATCTGTGTATTCAACTGTGTTCTTTCTTGCTGTTGGCCTGCTCCAGCCCCGCTCCGCTTCCAGCCTCCACTTCACATCCCGCCCCCGCTCCAATCCTCCAGCCCCTCTCCACCTGCTCCACGCCCGTGATGCCCGCTCCTCCATGCCTCTCTCCGATCCTCCATGCCCGGTCCAGCCCACTCCGAATCCTGCTCAGCCCCGCCCGTGCCTCTCCAAGCCCTGCTCCGATGCCCGCGTCCAGCCCCGCTCCGATGCCCGCCCAGCCCCTCTCCGATTCCTGCTCCAGCCCCGCTCTGTTTCTCGCTCCAATCCCCGCTCCTATGCCCGCTCACACTCCACCCGCTCCGATGCCCGCTCCAGCCCCGCCCTATCCCGCTCCATCCAGGCCCCGCTCCGTGTGCCCGCTCCAGCCCCGCTCGCGATTCCCTCTCCAGCCCCCTCCGATGCCGCTCCCCGTGATTCCAGCCCCGCTCCGTGATGCGCGCATACCTGCTTGTGTCTTCGGCTAAGTGAGCAGATTTCTCTAACATCTGCAATCTGTTTTCTTCACTCTGTTTTCTTCACTGTGTTCTTCACTTAAATGAAGCGAGTGTTCACTGTTTTCACTGTTGGTTTCTAATTCTTCACTGTTCTTCACTGTCTTTCTTGATTAAATTCTCGAAGCTCGAGCCATGGAAATACTCGTCGTCCGAGCAACGAGGCCCGTTCCTAGTACGCTAATACTCGAACAAGCCATCAGCTCGGACGAGTATACTCGCTCATCTCGACTTATACCAATTGATATTTTTTTTAGTTTTTTCCCATTATAACTTACAAAATATTACATTTTCTTTTCTGTCAAGATGGAGGGCAGAGTGTAACTTTTCAATAAGCAAAAAACAAGACTTTTTGGATCTTACCAACAAGCTGCAATATATAAAACATTTTTTAAGGGGTCTGAATTTCCGTTCCCATTGTACCTAACAAATATTGCTTTCTACTTGAACATGGCTCATTTATATTGCTTGCTCAATATTGTACAAGAACTATAACTACTATAATACTGTCCCACCTAACAACGATAAGATACTATAAAACTGCCCTCATTTCCAATAATTACCCTGTTTCACACATTGAACTGTTTATACGGTATTTTTTTTTGGTTATTACTTTTCTATTGATATAAGCCACACTCAAGCTAAATCTTTGGATTCCGCTGAGAGTTCAGACGCTTAAATACAACTATGTTCTGTTTCCAGGGGAGTCTTTCTCCAATGGCAGGGGTTTTAAACAGAATTCTCTTATAGATCCTTAAGGGTGAACTACGTGCTCTGTTTGCAGTGGAAATTACAAAATGTTTACCATGCTGTATTGTTTAAGGCCAATGCTAATTAATGAACCAAAGCTGAAACACTATATACTTAACTCATTAATGAGACTTGATAGTGTAGATGTGTAATGTCCTCAGTGTTACCATAGATAATATAAATTCTGTATAATTATACCAGGGAGCAGACCTGGAGATGTTAAATGTACTCACTGTTACTTAGATCCACAATGATGGTCATTTTGGTGCATTCACACCTGCGTCTTCATGATGTGATTTGCCTAAATTCATTCCTGTTTAACATTTTCCTTACATTGTTTAATAATGCATTGTTTAATGTGTGTGTTCACATCAACATTAACATTTGTTTTTTTTCAAAAAACACCCAAATGTTTAAGATCTTTAAAAAAAATTACAATGGAATCTTTAAAGTGTAAGTTGCTTAATGTTCCTGAGAATTATTCCGTGCAAGAGACCAGAAGAGACAATTCCTCCGTAAGTGGCTGAGGACAGGTAGGTCACAATGAGCTTTATATTCAATGTCAGTGCCTTTCTGGATATAATATATGGAGAATGCTTGGAATGTCACATTGGGTCAGAACGCATCACAAGTCATCCATGATTTCTGCATCTCTATACAATTATTCTCTGGCGTGACAAATCAAATCGGACTTCAGACCCGAATATTGCCCTGTCGAAATCATTAGGCAGGTGTCAGTAATCCTGCATGGAGATGGATAATCACGAGAATGAATTTCGTTTTTTCTGCGGAAATGTCGTCATTAATATCATGGATGACAAACCACTAAATCACAAAGCCAATCATGTAAATGGGGTAAGCCATTCAATGGGTTAGGGCAATGTTCGCATTCATTATTCGGCTCAATTCTGAACAAAGCAGGAATGCACTGCGTAGGATTGGTGACCAGAATACAGTCCCTTCTTACATTAAAAGAGCTGGTAATGGAAACTATATAAAATATACAGGCGTTGAAGATTTCTCTGCTTCCACAGGCCACTGAATTCAGTAAAGCAAAAAGCGTTATTATGCAGACACATACAGTACCATGCTTATGGTAAGTTTATATGTGACTGGATATCTGACAGGTTCCATCAGTACAATTCAACTTTACATGTTGATGTATACAAGAAACTGATTTTCTGAAAGGGCGTTTTCCCTGTCATTCTAGTGTTGCTATTATGTGACGCAGAATCTGCACGTACAAACTAAACTGGTTAGAGAACTAAGTCCTATTCAATTTACTCCTTTGATTCAGACTGTCATGGGTTGTAGGGAATGGTATCTGGATAGACGCTTTCCCAAACCGAACAGGGGAAATGGAAGTTATAATTTCAATAACAACAGTGACAACAGGTTTACCACACAGCGGCCCTTGTGCTGGCTGTCCTGGTCCCTCCGCGCACTTATACTGTGTGCAATCAAGTCAGTCGTGGGCACTTTACGTGTTTTTCTCACAGCTTTTGATTGAAAGTTACTGGACATGAAATCCCTTACAGGTTCCGCTTACCCCCTCACCACGCTCCGTGACGGCTATATCCGCCACGGAGCTGTAAGGTTGTATGCAGAAGGCTCCCACGGGCTGAGCCTTCTTCATACGTGATGGGCTTTGCTGCATATCGCAGCAAGACACTCGCTATCACACCCGCCGGTCGGTGCTTGCACCGATCGCGTGTTAACCTCTTTCTTTGCCGCCGGCGAAGTCGCCGCGGCACTTAAATTTGGCGGCGCGATCGTTGCCATGGTAGCCTCGGGTTTTTCTTTGACCCGAGGATACATGGCTTCTGCACATGCATTACAATGAAGCCTGTTGGCTCATTGTAATGTATAGTGTGCGAAATGGCCCATATACTACTGCGATCCAGTAGTATTGCAGTATTGCAGGATCGATCAGACCATCTCATCTAGGTTAATGTACCCTAGAGGGGTCTAAGAAACAGTGGAAAACAAAGAGAAAAAACAAATTTTAAAAAATTTAAAAAATAATAAATATTAAAGTTCAAATCACCACCCCCCTTTCCCTATAACTGAGATAAATATATATAAATAGTAAAATCAAGACATTCATTAGGTATCATCGCCGCGTCCCAAAATGCCTCGATCTATCAAACTAAAATATAAAACGTTTACGGGCGGCTGGTGACCTCCGAACGGCAATTGCGCCCAAATGTCCAAAATGCGACTTTACACCTTTTTTAGATGAACATAAAATGTAATACAAAATGAATCCAAATGTCGCACAGTCCTCAAATGGGTAGCAATGAGCGTCGCTTCATTTCGCCAAAATGACCCCTCACACCCTCTCATGCGCCAAAGTCATGAAAAGTTATTAGCGTCAGAAGATGCAAAAAAAATTTTTCTTTTTTGTACACATTCGTTTAATTTTTGAAATTTATTAAAACCCATAAAACCTATATCTTTGGGTATCTCACCGCGATCGAACCGAACCCAAGAATCAGTAAAGGCCATGTTGTTATTTTGGAGCGCAGAGGAACGTCGTAAAAACTGAGCCCACAAAGGAACATGAAACCATGCAGTTTTTTTCAATTTTGTCCACATTTGGATTTTTTGCCGGCTTCCCACTACCAGGGCATGGAATAATAATTACATCATGGGAAAGTAAATTTGTTACGCACCAAAATAAGGCCCTCACCAACAGCTCTGGACACGGAAAATGAAAAAGTTTATGGATTTTTGAAGATCGGAGAGCGAGAATCAGGAATACCCTGCGTCCGTAAGGGGTTTACTCAATCACATCTAGAAAAACAATGGCGTAAAGCAGGGTCTGTAGGGGCAAGGTTATCTCACTACATACTTGTGCCAAGAGACCATAATACTGTTTAGGGTATTGCAGAAGTGGAAATCTGTACATTACAGCTTGTCATCCCATCATGCTTCATAGAGTCTGGGAGCTATGGCCGTATAGCTGCTCTCATTATTGAAGAGAACATCTAGTAGTATTCGTTATTACCGCTGCACGTGCTATTCCTCAGTCATTATCCCTGTAATAATAAATAGATTTTCCAAACTGGCAAACATGACTGGTGTACTTGCTATAGAAACAAATATAGGTTATTGCTTAGTTTGTCAGCTTATTTATATGTTCCGGAAGAGTAACAAGAATACTATAACCCACTACACTGAAAAGTGCTTCAGCCTGTGGTTATTCTTATTCATCTTTATTCATCTTTGTTGGCTTGCCGGGTGTTTACACAAAACTTTAAATGGTCTGGTTCTAAGATTGTGTGTTATCGCCTATCCATAGACAGAGTGACTTGTTTAATCAGTGGTGGTCCTATCTTTTTTCCTGTAATAATGGAATACATGGCTGTTGCTCCCGTTCATTCTCATCTATCAAGAATGAATTAGCAATTGATCATCACCTCCTGATGTCGACTAGTTGGGTCCGGCTGTGGTTGCCCTATGTCCATAAGCATTTTGTTTCCTACATGTTCCAGGGATCTTGTACAACTATTTACATGAGAGGGCTTCATGTATAGTATAGTACTATGAGGGAGAATCTGGGATATAATGTAAATTCTTATACTTTTCCTTTTGGAGAGAAGAAGTGGACTACCCCACAAAATGGCCCATTACCCCCTTAGGACGCAGCCTGTTTTGCAGGTTCAGGTCGCAAACTTTTTTTGGAAATTTACACAGTGTCTCTTCTGTGGTAATAACTTTTGAACGCTGTTACATCGCAGAGCGATTTCTGGAGATTTGTTTTTTCCCCACATGTTGATACTTCCTTTTAATGGTAAATTTTGGCTGATAAGTTTTTGCGTTTATTACAAAACAAAAGAAAAAATGATGATTTTTAGAAAAAGTTGCCATTTTCTAAATTCTAGAATCACCCCGCGTTTTCAGGCGATAATTTACCACCTAATACACCTTTGCAGTCAATAACATTTCCATTTGTCTCATTACATTTTCATAATCTTTTTGAAATGTTTGGTATTTTTTTGACGTCACGCGGCCTCAAATCTAATAGTGCGTTTTCCTATTTTCGATTGACATTTTGTGGCTAAATACTGTTTGAAATCAAATTTTACATCTTTAGCAAACAAAACCCCCTATATAAACCAACCATTTTCAATCGGCACACCCGCAAACTATCAAAACAGCTTTTACAAAGATTGTTAACCCTTGGATTCTTCATATAATTGAATCAAATGGCCGTGAAATTTAAAATTTCCAAATTATCAATTTGGTCGGTTATACGTTCATTTAGCCCTAAAATTTTACACATTTCCAAACGATAAAAAGAGAAAACTCACCTATAAAAATTCTACCATTTCTCCTGAATGCAGCGACCCCCCCACACGTGGCCCTTTACTTGTGTTATGCGGGGCACCGCGAGCGCCTGCAAGGGAATGGAGCACCCTGCTAGCTGCCACTGGGATTTTGTTTTCTGGTTGCCCCCTTCTTGAAGGTATAAAATTTTCGGCTATTCTGTTAGATTGGGCCATGTGACGGCATTTTTTTGCGGGACGAGAGCTTTTTTCAGTCCGATTACCATTTTGGGGATGTGTATTCGCACTATTTGTTGAAAATTTTTGTGAACTTGTTTTTGAGGTCCTGAGTAAAAAGCATAATTCTGCCGCCTGATTTTTTACTTTTTTTTTTTTTTTTTTCCCGTGTTCACCGTATATCCTAATAATCCTGTTATCTTTATTTCTAGGGTCATACGATTACGGGGACTACCAGACAGTTAATAGTTGTTCTTATTTTTACTCATTATGCCAAATAAAACCCTAATGTGGGGAAAAACTATCATTTTTGCAATCACCTGCTTCCAAGTGGCATAACATTGTTACGTTTTTTGGCTACAGAGCTGGTTGATGCTTGTTTTTTTTGCGGGACATTTGTTCTTTGCCACAATACATTCTGGAGTACATATTGTTTTGTTGAATCACTTTTTATTGCATTTTTATGTGGATATAAATAGGTAAAAATCATAATTTTTGGCCGGGTTTTTGACGTGTTGTTTTTACAGCGTTCACCATATGGGGTTAACTGTTATTTTAGTTTTATGCTATGGATTTGTTTAACGGACGCGGCTGATACTATATATGTGGTGGGTTTGTGTTCTAGATTGAGACTTTTTTGAGCGTTATAGTTCTCTTTATATGTTTTTCTGCTATGCAGTCATTTTCAGTGATCTTATAAGAGTCCATTTTTATTGGAAAAACATTTTTTTTTTACATTTTTTTACTTGATCCACCCACCATGGGATATTGAATCAAGCAATCATCTGATGACTTGTTCTTGATAATACTCTGCAATCTAATGTATGCAGGGTATTATCAGTGCCGCCTATTCAGATGCATAGGTGAAACACTTTGCCTTTAAGATGACGTCACAGGGCTCCATCTTAAAGTGTAAACCCTCCAAGCTTCTCTCTGGGGTCCCGAGTCGACCCCAGAGGGCCAAAACGCGATCGCCCCCCCTCGAAAACGTGCGGGGGGGGGGCACCGTGGTGTAAAGACCCCCAGCAAGGCATGTTAAATGCCCGCGGTCGCGTTGCGCGGCATTTACCGGTTTAAACCCCGCGATCGCTCGAGCCACTCCGACCCGCGTGTTCCCGGTGATGTCATCGGTAGATTACCGCTGAAATCCCGCGGCTACGAATGCCGGTTTCGGCTCTATTAACAACGCTGAAACCGCATCTGTCTCTGCGCCGTAGCGTACTGCTCTGAGCCGCTAATCTGCGGGACTCAGCGCATACAGCTACGGCGCAGAGCGCTAAGTTTTATTATTTTAACCACTATAAAACTACTTTTGACTATTTTGAGTGAGTTTTCTAGTGGAATCCTCCATTTTCAAATACCTTATTTGAAGTCTTCCACAACATATTTAACCCCGGTGTAAACCCCTACAACAACATGTCCTGGTGCAGTGTAAGGGGATATGAACATTTAGTGCATCTGTCAGCGGCTTTAGTCATTAACGAAATTCTATTTGAACTAACTACATTAGTACCACCCATGGAACTCTAACATAACAAAAAGTACATATGGGGGAGGGTGTCCTCTTAATGTTATGACAGCGTTTTTCCCAAACACCTACTGAAACAAATAATAGGAAAAAAAGTGTTCTCAATCCATCAATTAAAACTTGTCCTTAATGAGTGCGAACTAATCCTAATCACTGAAGTTCTGGAAATTATAGCCATCTGTAACGGCAATTATTTCACGCAATAGAGCTGTTTTGGGATGTTTTAATATAATCAATACACATTGCGTTGCATGCGCCTGAAAGCAACAACCCCAGCTCCAATGATTGATCGTAGAGGGGCAGCTCACCTCTCCCATCCCCACCTGGAATGAAAACTTCCCCGATTACTGTTTAAAAGGGGTTTGTCGCATGTTCTAAAAATCAAGGCTGAGGAGGGCTTTTAAAGAAAATAAACACTCAAAACTTCGGGCGCGACCATACCCACCCATCACATGTCCCAGCATCTGATAATGGCTGGTACAGTCAACAGGTGGGTAGCTGAGTTGTTGGAGTCACATAGCTTCCGTGCCCCAGTAACATACAGGGATATACAACTCCCACGGACCACAGCGTGGGACACCATGAAAAAAAGGAGCAACAGAAGAGGTCATACATGTTTATTTTTTTTAAAAGTCCTCCCCACCCGGCTCCTAGATTTTAACACTCGGCATAACCCCTTTAAATTCCATCTCTTTTTACTATACAAGACGGATTAATGGCACACAACAGAATGCCAGAAAACAGATAAACTGCAGGGTAATGTAAGTAAGCTACATAGCTCGTCTTCTCCTGCCATCTACTTTAACTTCCTCCGTTTGTTCATTACCCTGAGAACTCTGCTAAACCCTGGGATAAAAAGACTACCATAAAGTGAGTCATTTTATATGTGTGTATTTGTTGTATACATGTTTATGGATATTAATATGTCATGTGTATTTGATGGACAGTCAAATTACATTACTTCTTCCTAGAGTGACTGTAATATAGAAACCGTATTAAAGAGGAACATCACCAGGAGCAACTCAAGAGGAGCTACGGTGAGTAAATCTTATGTTTTTTATTTTTTTAATACTAGATATGTACACCCCTATGGCATCTATTATGACTCTTAAAAAGGTCAAACTAAATTCTATTATAATGTTTGCTTTACTGTCTCTTTTATAGATGCCTCTCTATCCTCTACTCTCACAGTCACTGTAGGTTAGCTTTTTCCTCTTGTTCTGAAAAATCTGTCTACTAAAAGTAGTCTTACCAACTACCACTGCCTCCTTACCAAGCCTGCAGTGAGCCAGTAGGGGTTATCTATTGGAAGATAAACTAGCTCTGCATTTTTGAAAATTATTTAAGCCCATATGCAGCCAATGGCAAAATATAATATCGCCCAACAGGTTCACATACCTTATTATTTATAGTCACATTTTAAAACTTTATTTTAGTATACGTAAATAACTACAGAGCACTGGGGAGTGTACTATCCTTGCTCCCCAGTGCCTGGCCAGGCTAGTACACACCCTTGTAGCTCGTCAGTTCTTTTAACTATTACTAAACTAATTATTAAATTTAAGTTTAATTTCCAGGATGAGTAAATTATAAAAGTAGGGGCAGAGGCAGGTAGAGGATTTCTCCATCAGATCTACTCTAGATTCCATCAAGTAGGGTGTCCTTCTAATATCTGTGAACACTGTTTGTTTGTTAGGTGAAATAGGGCAGCAGAATCATAGAAACTGCTCTCTCTACAATTGTCCGTGGTTTGTATTCACAAAATCAGCATTCTGCGAAGATAAGCCGGCACAGCCTTAAAAGCTTTGCACTGAGACACAGATAATACACATCATTTAGGCTACATCTTTCTGATAAGTGTTTTTTGTGTGACAAATTGGAGGAAAGAAACCAGTTTCAGATCAATGATTTATCATTTTCCTGCTCAAAAGCTCACATTAAGCGTCCATTCTGTCTGTAATCTCACTATACTTCAAGTACCCTTTAGTAGCTCTCATCACTAATCATTTCTCATTTTACTTTACCAGGGAAATTAAACTACCGAATCAAAAGAGGGGGAAAGCATTAAATGAAATAACTGAACATGTAATAATATAGAATGTTTTAAATATTTCTAGAATGTTTACAGGCAGTCCCCGACTTATGAACTACGTTCCGAGATACATACACCCGTAGATACGAATTTATTCTTGGCGCCTTGCGCATAGCGGCATTGCCACTTCGTTTTGAGCGCAGACACGGAGCAGCAGTGGATCAAGAAACTAAGGATGCGATCTCACGGTCCCACGGAGCTTTGCATGTAACTCCTTTTCCCGTACTTACTGCATAGATCGACAACCCGTATGGCGCTCCCGTTCTTGTTTAAGTGCTGTATCAGTCAATATTTACAATTTTGCCTCCTCATTGGTCATAGAGCTAAAAGAGGGAGCGGGTCCACGGAGATGCAGGGGATAGCATACAGATGAAGTAAGTGCATTCCAGCATTATCAAAGGTTTCAGTAACTAGGATGCATTATCTTCCTTAGTTTCCCAGTCAGTGAGCTGAGGCTTGCACAGGAGAACGGCAAGCCATGGTTGCGGTAAACTAAGAAGGGTGAGATTCGCACCAGCTAATGCGTCTTTCGTTACCAGCAACCCTTGGGCTGTTCACAGCGATCTGTCACAGTGACGAAAGTGAAGTAAAAATCTGAACCAGGGCAGCAAAACCAACTGGACAGGGTTTTCACATACTTATGCATACAAAACAAAAAAAAGTCTGGATGTGTCATCTCCAAAATATACCTATATAATAAGTATTACTGAATTGGGTCGGGTCTTGTAGCTTACTCGCGATTTCAATGATACAAGATACATTCTGGACACATGGAAAAGAACATAGCGAATACTATAATATTTTATCATGGTATATGAACATCTATTGCAGTATAATGAATACTATTAAAAAGAGACTACTCAGGAGTTAAACAAATTTAACTAGAAACACTGGTTATTCTAACTTCTCAAGACCACACTCCTATTTGTCTGAAATAAAAGGGTCCAAGACAGAGGTGATAGGATGTTGATTAAAATATCTATTGTGATGATTCTGTAATACATGTAAATACATCCTTAAAAAATTGTTGAAACTAGCAACCAAATTAGCCTAACTCTAGAAGATAGAGATAAAAAATGTCATTTTAAAGATCACCCCAGGTCAATGAATTTGACAGAGTACTCTCTCATTCTGCCAGGATATACTGCCAAGCATCAGATATTCTCAGTCTCCATTTGGCCGAAGGCGTTCTAGAAGTCGAAACTTATAGAGGGAAAAAGGAAAAGTTCTTTTTTGGTCAATCCTCTACATTTCCTGCCATGTTCTGTATCAGACTAAAAAAAGTCAAATTTGAATACCAAGTCTAAAAACACAGTATGTGCTTTGTCAACAACATCTCTGTGCACAGACTTCATCCCTGAGGCCCCAAAGGGCGTTCTGTGTCACAGCAGCTCATGAAAAATGCCGCCTGTTGCTATGGATTCTTTTATGGTACAGAAAGTGGCCCTTGTCAAAGAACTACATGGTTTTCACTTTGGGGAGGAAGGAAGCAGAAAGCAATTTTGCAGAACAATACTAAGAATCACAGTGAGACCTTTAGGAAGTTTGGGGCTTGTGAAAAGTCAGAGAAAGTCAGGACAAGGCCATTGACACATCTACTGTAATGATGTACACAGGTACCAGGATTATCCCACTATAGACAATGTTTTAGCGGATGAATCTAGTCTAAAGACAGGTAAACCGATGTTTGTTTTCTCCCTAAAAGGAATAATTATTAATTGACATCATATCATCTGAGGGATTAATGATCATATATTATTCTACAATTAAAAAACACAAAAAAGTCTTGGTTATAGCAAGTGGTTTATCCTACCCGTAATAAAAACTGATCAAGAACTTGCTCACAAAAAAATTAAACAAAAAACCAATTCCTGTTTAATTCTGCAGACTTGTTGAATTTTTGGCCATGTTACAACAAATCCTGTCAAATGATGTGGTTTGCCACAATGATGACAAACATATAAGCCTCATTTATTTAAAGAGTCTTGACGGACAAACTGTTTCTATTGCGCATGGCACCAATCATAGTGCAACATTATTTTTATAATAACTGCTTGGAAATCATAGCTGAGCTCTGATTGGTTGCCATGGGGCAACTAGAACAGTTTTGCTCCCATACCCCTTTGATACCTCTTGCTGATAGTGTCGAAATCAAAGGCATCGGTACCATGGTGGCATCCTGTGTGTATGCTGAGCCACTTTGTACTTAGTACTAAAAAAGCAATTTACTTAAATGCATGGCAGCAGTCCCACTGTGTTCTAAGGTTCCCCAACCAGTGCCCTTTCACAATAGTAAGACTTTCGTACCTGATTTTCATTGCAGGTCACTATGAAATTATGAAGTATTTTAAAACAGACCAGTTTCACGCTCAGGCTGATATTATGCACACCCTTGCCACCCAGCCCCTCTCTCTCCCCACGGGAGATGGTAGATGATTGACGTCACCGATAGTTGAATTCAAACCGCTCAAGTTGACGTCCCCCCCCTCTCCCAGCATTATGTGGCGCATTGTAGAGGAAGGCATTCGAGGACGTGCATATTTAGCAGCCGGGAGCGCCGGACACCAGTCCCCACTCTGGTAAGCTAATTATAATAACGTCTTTTTTCTAGGTGGATCCGGCCCGCGCTTCAACATTAAAAGATTGTGATAAAGAGGATGCGGAGGCGAGTATTTCTAGGTGTTTTTTTTACGTTTCCAAAGTTGTATATTCCTATAAATGAGAAAAGTGAAAATTCTATGTACCACTCAACCACTTAATGCGTTATTTCTAAAAGATATGTCTATACTATCGCCTGGTTTAAGTGGCTCAAAAATTGCCTATAGTAGCCATCCACTATATATTTTTCCTTTTAAATAACAATGCCCGTATATTTAACACTAGTTGATTGTTTTTTTCTTCAACTCAATCTTTACCTCTAAAGCAAGATTCTCTGATCCGTACCCCCTGGATGTAATCAAGAGTGTTTTATATGGCATCCAGGTTGTCATGTTAACAGCAATCTGCGTAATAGTAATAACAGTATTTATCTGTATGTACACAGCAATTGGGTGACTCATTTTGAAATCCTGTTGGAATTGTTTCAAAAAACAAGTTAAAATATATATAAATTTAAAATTATAATGAAAATAAAGAATAAATAATGCTGCATGATAAGTTTTGATTTTACTATCCCAATCCTAACAACCATTTTATATCACTATACCACACAAATGTAAATAATAAAAAAGCAGGCCTGTCTTTTAACAAATCCCACTAAAATTTGTAGATTCACCCAGATAATTGTGGGCTAATTTCCCCAACATGTGCCATATCATTCTAAATTTTGGTTTAAAAACGTTACAAAAGTTTCCTTACAGACAGATGTTGTAACTGAATATTGTGGAAAAATCATAAACATGGACCCATCTCATGCTACAACCAAAAACAAGTAGTGACCACAACCTGAATTTCTCATCTAGCTACACCCCACAAATCCTGGCAACTACTTCATTATTGCTATGGATCTGAAAAAGCAAAGTTCCGCTCTATTGTTATAAGCTTATATGGTTTTCTGTCAATCACATAACCGAGCCTTGCGATAAAGCAACAAACATCACATCTACACAAATGAGTAGAGATGTAGATAACAGTTTAATGTCCGGTGACCTTGAGCTTTACAGAAGTTTCCCATTGCTAGGCAGCTATCTTCGGTTTTTCTAAACTTTTGGCATGACCTGAATTCCCACACTAATAGCTGCCAAGCTACCCATCTCCGTCAGACATATCAACCTAAACAATAAAGAGAAATCTTATTACTAAGAAAAATTGTTTTGTTTCATCTTTAACTGCATCACATGGATATGTCGACCTAAACTCTTGTAACTTGCCAATCAAGTCTTTACACAAAGCAAATGCTAGGCCACAAAAACTCTCCTGCATAGATGAAACCTTTGGCTTTCATTATAGTTCAGATCTGCATTCCCAAGTGGTGGGTCCTCACTTCAGAACGGAATCTACCTGCTTGTTCAGAAGCCTGCCACAAAGTTACTATAGTAATATCCTTCTTTACATCATTGTTAGTCATGGTTTTTCCCGGTAATTGTGTTCAGCCTATTACACTCACATTAACATTCCATGAACCTTATTCACACAATCAATTACTGCCTCAGAGATCACAATGAGCCATGGAACTGCTGCATTAATTGTCAACATGAGTTTGCCGAGAAAGGAAGACTTAAAATGAATTATCTTCACAAAGAAGTAAAGACAGAGCCAAGCAGTGAGCCACGAGGTGGAGAGGGTCAAGATGAGCATCAGAACAGAAACTAGCGGAAATGCAAAGTCCACTAAAAAGAACTGAGGCCAAAGGAGTAGAAGGAAAATGTAATTTCCAAACAAGTAGGACAGTCCAGCGTTGGACAACCCTAGGGCCACCAGGATCTGGTCCGATGGACTTAGGTTTCCTCCCGTCATCCAGTCCCGGATATCCACAGCTCTTAGGTTTCCTCCCGTCATCCAGTCCCGGATATCCACAGCTATCATAAAGCCATTAGTGAGAATAGAAACAAAAGTCAATAAGAAGACCACCGATAGGTAGAATGTATATACTGGATGTGTGTGTATATATGCTGTATATCTGTGCGTATGTGCTGTATATACTGGATGTGTGTGTATATATGCTGTATATCTGTGCGGATGTGTTGTATATACTGGATGTGTGTGTATATATGCTGTATAGCTGTGCGGATGTGTTTTGGTATTTTAAATTTCTGTTTTTTTAATGTCGCTACATAAGTTCACTGTTAAGGGGCCCACTGAGGCTCTATCGCCCAGGGGCCCACTGAAACCTGGAGCCGGCCCTGACCATCAGCATATCCCTTTATGCCATAAAACCTCTGCAGCTCCATAAGCTGATCCGTCCAAGCATAACACCACTGCAACACCATAAGGTTATCCCTCCATGCCATAATACCTCTACATAACCATCAGCTGATCCCTCCATCCCATAACACCTCTGCAGCACTATCAGCTGATCCCTCCATGCCATCATATTTCTGCAGCACCGTCAGCTGATCCCTCCAAAACACAACACCTCTGCAGCACCATCAGCTGATCCCTCCATGCCATAACACCTCTACAGCAACATCAACTGATCCCCCCATGCCATAACACCTCTGCAGCACCATCAGCTGATCCATCCATGCCATAACACCTCTGCAGCGCCATCAGCTGATCCATCCATGCCATAACACCTCTGCAGCACCAGCAGCTGATCCCTCCATGCCATAATATCTCTGCAGTACCATCAGCTGACCCTCCTTGCCATGACACCTCTGCAGCACCATCAGCTGATCCCTCCATCCCATAACACCTCTACAGCACCAACAGCTGATCCCTCGATGCAATAACACCTCTGCAGTACCATAAGCTGTTCCCTCCAAGCATAACACCTCTGAAGCACCATCAACCTATCCCTCTATGCCATAACACCTCTGCAGCACCATCAGCTGATCCCTCCAAGCCTTGCCACATTGATGCAGTCATTGATCTAAAAGGAGTCCTGATCAAGTAATGAGGACAATAACAGTACAGACTAAAGATGAGTGAGCACTAAAATGCTCGGGTGCTCGTTATTCGAGACAAACTTTTCCCGATGCTCGAGTGCTCGTCTCGAATAACGAGCCCCATTGAAGTCAATGGGAGACTCGAGCATTTTTCAAAGGGACCAAGGCTCTGCACAGGGAAGCTTGGCCAAACACCTGGAAAACTCAGAAAATGATGGAAACACCATGGAAATGGACAGGGAACAGCAGGGGAAGCATGCATGGATGCCTCTGAGGCTGCTTAATCGCACCATTATGCCAAAATTATGGGCAACAGCATGGCCATGACCGAATGAGGCTAAATAGCATCTAAAACATCCAATAACGTGTAGCACTACCTATGAAACACTTCTCAAAGGAAGGACCACTCCACCCTGTCGAAGGCCTTAGAGGTATCTAATGACAGGATGGAGCGGCACCCCCCTTTCCCCCCTGGCCCATCTACAAGCTTGCAAGCATCCGCCTCATATTAATACTAATCTAATGGCCCCCAACAAAGCCACATTGATCTTCATTAGAGATGAGCGAGCACTAAAATGCTCGGGTGCTCGTTATTCGAGCCGAACTTTTCCCGATGCTCGAGTGCTCGTCTCGAATAACGAGCCCCATTGAAGTCAATGGGAGACTCGAGCATTTTTCAAAGGGACCATGATTCGGGAATAAAATGTGTTATTTAATTGAAAAAGAATGTCTTCTGATAAGTTAGCAGATGTATGCAAACATCTGCAATCTATTCTTCACTGTTCCGCGTGTATATTATCTCCCGACAAGTTTGCAGATGTGAAGAACAGTGAAGAATAGAATAAAAACAGTGAACACAGGATCATTTAAGTGAAAAACGCAGTGAAAAACACAGTGAAGAATAGATTGCAGATGTTCGGCACATCTGCTTACTTGTCGGGAGATATGCTGTCCCGGGATCCGCTCCTCTTCTTCCACTGAAGTCTCCCCGATCTCTCTGCCCTTCCCGATGTCTCTCTGCCCGATGTCTCCGTGCTGCCCATGTCTCTCTGCCCCAATGTCTCCGCGCTGCCCATGTCTCTGCCCCGATGTCTCCGCGCTGCCCATGTCTCTGCCCCGATGTCTCCGCGCTGCCCATGTCTCTCTGCCCCGATGTCTCCGCGCTGCCCTTGTCTCGCTGCCCCGATGTCTCCACGCTGCCCATGTCTCTTTGCCCCGATGTCACCACGATGCCCATGTCTCGCTGCCCATGTCTCTCTGCCCCGATGTCTCCTCGCTGCCCATGTCTCTCTGCCCCGATGTCTCCGAGATGCCTATGTCTCGCTGCCCATGTCTCTCTGCCCCGATGTCACCACCTTACTTCTCTGGGACCGCCTGGTATTGTGGGGAAAATTTATCATAGTTTAGTCCCTATGTAGCGTTTCTTGGGCGTATATGGTCGCAAAATTTTTGGCAAGAATTCAGACTGGGAGTGGCAAACTCGTCTTTTTTTGTCGTCGGGTTGGCTGGTTTCTTAGTAGCAGGGCAATGGAAAAACACGCAATCTACTTAAGCATTATGCAGCAAAATATGTCTGCATCATTCTGGAAATAAATGTACCTTATCTCATCTCTAGGAGGCGTCGTCACTGAAAACATATCTGTTTTCGTCCTTATTCTCTGACTGACAAGCTTTCTTTAATTCACTAGTACTTTTTCCGAATAACTAAAATAACTCTGCTACAATGACTCGAGATACCATATTACAACGGTTCCTAGACACTAATCTACATACCCTACATAACCACTCAGGAGGTGAGTATTAGGCTCTGTTTTGTGAGATAGGTTATTCTTGCTCTTGGATACTACGTGTAAATAAATGACGAAGTTCCTCCATCGTGCATATAACTGTTGCCCAAAGGTACAGTTAGCCTCGACAATTGGTGTCAGATTTTAAACATAAACCTTTTTCGACTGGTGCAGTGCTCGGCATAGTGCACAATAGAAAAAGCAAATCAAACCGTCACACAGCGTGATGGGCGGCAATTACACAGAAAAGATCGCCCTTTGCTTTTTGTGTTGCTTATATTTTAGTTCGCGATATACATCATATTTCATCCACATTGCGTTGAACTCAAAATACAACAGCTGATGAGAGGTGATGTTTCCGTATATTATCTTACTTACGTTTGTAACGCATGTTACCACCCTTTTTTCATCGCTCTCCTTCTCTATGCGTTAACAAAAACAGCATAGCATTAACGCGTTGGTAACGCTGCATACATCGCGTTTACGTGCGTTTTGTAAACGAAATGTTAACAGTTGTGTATTAGCAATCACCCCTCCTCAGCTGTTGTATCTGCGTTTCAAACGCAATGAAAAACGCATGTCAAACGCAAAGTGTGAACAGCCCTGATTCCACATAGAAAATGCATTTATTCTGCACATACACCGGACTATAAGGGTGTGGCACATTGCCGTTTTGGGCTGCGTGCAAGAAATGCAGACCAACCGCACCCACCGTGTTGTTGCGGGGTGCGGTATTTTGCAACACCGAGCCAAGGGAATGTGTGCACACCTACAATTCAGTACTGTGCATCCTGCCATCTAACACTAGCAATCTGCGCAAAAACCTGCCTATGATAAATCCGCCCATGCAGGCAGATACAGAGTATTGTCCAACCTGTTGGTCTTTATAGGAGGCACAGCTCATTTATTTAACTGTTTATATTAACCCCTTAAACGCTCAGGCGCCGATATATTCGACGCAGAGCCATCTGGTCAGCTCACTGATCTGACCGAACCGGCATCGGGAAACACAAGGTGCCACCTGCGACTGATACTCCAGCACCCCAGTGTACACCCCCGGTCAAGTGGCAGTAACTTTGCTTTGGGGTCTTCCCACCCATGATTCGGCCCCCTGAGACCGATTTTCGGGGCCAATCTGACCCCAGAGTTACCTGCCGGTATAGTGGCACCCGCAAAGACACTTTTAAAAACTGTTATAAACCCCTCCCCAAAATTATAGTTTTTACCCTATTCAATCCACAAAATTGCAATCAAAAGTGATAAAAAAACATATGTAATCCGGATTGATATTACTTGGTTGCCAAGTAACAACACTCCCGCACAAAACAACATCATCAGCTCCGTTCAGCCAAAGAAGTCAGAAAAAATGTATGCCACTTGGAAGATGGCATAGCAAAATTATTGTTTTCCCCCCATTAGGGTTTTATTTGACCAATTATGTAAAAACGTAAAAACAATTTCATGTCTGGTATCCCCGTAATTGCATCGACCCATAGACATAAGATAACAGAACACTGGATAAAAAAGTAAAATATCCCAATCAGATTAATGCTTGTTCTACTCCTCCCCTAACCAAAAAGTTTTCCTAAATTTTCAAAAAGGGGATAACAACCCCAAAATGTAAAACTTGGAAAAAGCATCTCCCGCCAAAACAAAGCCATCACATGGCCCCAGACAGAAAAATTTATAGGCCTACTAAAAGGGCCAATGAGGCAAACTAAATCAGGGCGCTCCTTCCCTTGGTGGTCGCCATAAAACAAGTAAACGTGCCACATGTGGGTGGGTCTCTGTACTCGTGGCGAATTGCAGACAAATTGCATGGTGGGTGTTTTTTCTCCTTTTTAATCTTTGAAAATGTTGTAAATTTTAGGGCTAAATGAACGTAAACCGACAAATTTGACCATTCAAATTTCACCTCCAATTTTATTGATTACTATGAAGATCTCAACAGGGGTTAAACAATCTTAAAGCTCTTTCTGATAGTTTTTGAGGGGGACAGATTTACAATAGTGGTTTTATAGGGGGGTTTTTGAGCTAATAGTAAAATTTCATTCAAAACTGTATTTATCCTCCAAAATAGTCAACGCTGAAATCCGAAACATCGCTATTCATTCGATTTGTAAGCCACTGACTCAAAGAATAATTATACGACATTTCAAAAATCTGCAAATGTCAAAGTAGACACAATGGAAATGTTATTCACAACTTCTATTTAGTGTTTAACTATCTGCCTGAAATGCGATGAGTTCTCGAATTTCGAAATGGCCAATTTTTTCAAAAGCTCATTTTTTCGTTTTCTTTTTGTTTTTGTACAATAAACACAAAACAACTTATCAGCCAACATTACCACGTAAAATGAAGTCCAACATGCGGGGAAAAACAATCTAAGAATCCCTTTGATAAGTGACGTGTTCAAGTAAAACCATATAAAGCGACACACTGTCAGACATACAAAAATTCGGCGCTTAAACAATGGCTGCTCCCTTAATGGGTTAATAAAGACTGACGTGTTTTAACGGTTCCAAGATTCTGTTGTTGGATTCCCCTGTTCTATAGATCTCCCTATAGATTTACATACTAAGAAGTTACCATTTAAATGGCCATGTACATGTAGTGGTAAATGCAGTGATTTTATGTGTAGTTTCATTAACTCACACATTGACTGTGGAAAGTCCTGTTCGCGCCTTCAGCCCTATTCCACGCAGTACTTTTTGCAGTATTTCATATCGATTATTTGTGCAAGCCAATCAAGAACGAATAGGAAGAGATTCCATCTTTCCCTTAATTCCCCTGTTTTTTTCCTTACAAATACTGAAGAAAATACTCATCACAATTACTGTCCTCGAAATTTGTTGTTTACTCATATATTATTCATGTATGTAGCTTAATCAATAAAACTTTTCATCATGAGTTCAGTGGTGTTATAGCGTATAGCCAGTACTCTAAGAACAGTTTTGATTCCATTGTAAAGAGTAGACTGTATGTTAACACTGAAGCCGACTTCAAGTTGAATGCAATGGAAGGGGCTTACCAATCTCATTGTGTTTGGTGCCCTGCGACCAAACCCCTTTTTTTTTTTACCCCTTAACGGACTGGCCCATGTTTTTTTTTTTCATTTTTCCATTTTCAATCCCCACCGTTCAAAATCCTACTACCTTTTTATTTTTTACATTAAAGATCTGCTGTGATGGCTGTTTTCTGTGTACCTTCATGTGATAGTATTTAGAAGTATTCCCTTGTGTACTGGAAGCGTGAAAAAGATCAAATGCAGGGAAAATGGGAAAAACTGCATTTGTGCGTTTCCCCTCCTTCGCTCGTGGGCTTTGGATTGTTACGGATTTCACTCTGCGGGCCCAAATGACACAGTTTTCTTTATTATTTGGGTCGGTACGATTTACGGGGATATACCCAATTTGTATGATTTTCTAGTTTTTCACATACAGTTTACAACAACGAAAACCTCCGGTACACATTTTTTTTTTTTTTTTTTTTCATTTTTGCCACTTTTCTGGCGCTAATAATTTTTTATACTATTACATTGTAAAATAAGGAGCTTGATGGTGTAATTAGTTTTATGGTACTTTGATTTAGTTTTCAATGCTATCATTCGGTAGGACAATCTTCGGCAAGATGCCCAAGCTTTGCAGGGCAATTGTGTGAAACCCGCGGGTGTTAACTTTGGTAAACTTTTGCTGCCATATGCAGCAAAGACTTCCCAGCTAAGAGAGGGCTGCCGTAACCCTGCTCCTTGCAACAGCTGAGACTATTTCAACGCGCGGCAGGAAGGGTTACAATACAATGCAAAGGCTCCAATCGGATTCACATGCGGATGGTAAGTTGAAGCTTATGGGGTTGGTATTAGTCTAAATAACGGGTTAGGGCATTCCAGAAATGTGTCAGCTTCTGGAGAATCCTGGAGACTAAGTGGGAAGTTCGAATTAAGGAAAGAAAAATCTAAGATAACAGACTGTCAAGAGACACGGTGGACTATAGCTGAGATTAGATGAGGAGAAGTTAGGAGGTTCAGCATTATGCAGGACTATGTGGATGAGGTTATATTATACGTATCGGAGGAGAGGCGGCTAGTGTCAGTCACACACAGACTGAAGGAATCCGTGTAGAAGTTTGGTCCGAAAGACAAGCCTGGCTGCTGCATTGAGAATGGAGTGTAGAGAAGGATGTTTAGTTGAACGTAAATTTGAATTTTTACTTCAGAATGTTTTAGCAGGGAAATGCCTTTGGATTGCATCTCAAAAGCACGGTAATGAAAGTGACCTTCAAGGACTTTTTCCAGCTTATGACTTTACCATACAACCCACCCCAGTGGACCGTCCAAAATACAGCTAATTCTGTACATTGAAGGTTGTAGCCGACCTTTGTAAACGCATCCTGAACTTGTTTTAGCAGTGTCAGGGGTATTTCAGAATTAAGGCCCCGTTCACACACTTGTCGTTTTTCACGGCGCAGTGCTTTTGAGTGCCAAGACTTCATTGCACTCTGACCATTGTATCAATGGCTTTTTTTTCACAACCTCAACATGCGCTACTTGCAAGTCACCGCGGGTGAAAAACTGCACAACATGCAGTTCCTATGGAGGTGCTCAACAACTGGCCATCACACTTCGATATGCATGCAAGTGCGATGCGTTTTTTCACGCATCAATGCCATAGAAAAGATCAAGCTCATCCCATCAAGACACTGAACAAACTGTGACTAAAACTGATTGAACTGTGATGCAAATGTCATGTTTTCACTAACCAACCTGATCAACTTTGACGTGATCTTGCATCGCAAGTGTGTGAGGGGCCCTAAAGATCCGGTTCCCCATCTGAATACGCGTTTCCGTTTAGCGTCTATGTTTGAAAGCTGATGATCTAACGGGATATCGTTTAATACCATTGATTTCAATAGACTTTGCATTAGTACTGTAAGTTTTCACTTTTTAATCTTCTGGTTTAGAAACCTTAGTTTATTGTTAGTTGAAACAAAAATGCATCGATAAAAATAATAAAAATAACTTACATTATAGAAATGCAAAGTTTCCCTTTTTTAATCGATGATCCGGTTTAAAGTATCCATTACTAAAAGGTACTTCCTGTACTTTACGTTACATGGATCATGTTTTTATACTATGAATTTGGCGGTAATAATAAAGATTCTGAATCTTGGTTGCCCAACACCAGCCTTCAACCCTTCACCTTAATATATTTTTAAAATGGTAAGTTTTTTCGTTTTTAAAAATCTTTTGTACAAAATATACCCTTGACGTTTTTAGGACCATCCTAGTTAAACAATAAACTAGAATGAGCGAACGTACTCGTGTCCGATCTTGATGCCTCGTTCGGCTCACGTACTCAAACTGGCGGCGCGTTGCTCGATAGATGTATTTCGCCAGCTCGAGAAATGGCTCTCCCGCCGTTGTGATTTTTTGGCGGCAGAAACAGAGCCAATCACAAGCCAGGAGACCTGCACTCCCCAGTCATGACGTGGTACCTTACACGACTAGGCAGTGGTTGGCTGGCCTGATCAGGTGACCCTGAATAGACAGACCCTGCCCGCGCTTGCTTGGATCATTCTTTGTCTGCGATCGCGCTAGGAGAGAGCTGCTGCTGGTCAGGAAAGCGTTAGTGTTCTATTAAATAGTGTTAGCAGGATAGGAGTGATTCTACAAGAACCCAACAGCCCTTTTTAGGCCTACAATAGCGTTATATTTTACATTTTTTTGGTTTGCTTGTGGCTGGGCTTGCTGCCATTAGTAGTGCAGCTAGTACCATATTGTGAGGAATTTGCAGGGAGACTTGCGACCGTTGTGTTTAGCTCTTAGTGACACACATATCCACCTCAAACACCAAAGTGGGACAATTTATTAGGGGTTTGATTTGAAATAGGCACAGTCTTCTGATTTATTTTTTTTTTTACGTTTATTTCTTTTTAGAACTCAAAGTCATCAGGCGCAGCACAAAATCCAGTTGTGTGCTGTCAGTGTAGGTTAGAAACTAGCCATAGCAATAGGATAGCATCGTTTTTGTTTAAAAAAAAAAAAAATTTGAAGTTTACACTTTAATTTTGAAAATGTTTAACCCAAGGGTTTGGGGTAGAGGACGAGGACGTGGGCGTCCAACTACTGCAGGGGTCAGAGGCCGGGGTCCTGGGCGGGGTGAGACACCACCTGCTAATGAGGGAGCAGGGGAACGCCGCAGAGCTACACTCCCTAGGTTCATCAAGTTACTGGGACTCGTGGTAGAGCACTGTTGAGGCCAGAACAGTGCGAAGAGGTGATGTCGTGAATTGCGGACAATGCTTCTAGCCATTTGTCCACCCGTCAGTCTTCCACGCAGTCCACCCATGTCACCGAAATCAGCGCGCCTCAGCCTCCTTCCCCCCAGTCTGCCCCCTCCCAGCAAAATTTTGCATTAGAACCGGCATACTCTGAGGAACTGTTTTCTGGACCCTTCCCACAGTCACAAACCACTTGTCCGGTTGCTGCTGAGCTATTTTCCGATGGCGAGGTTTTCCACTGGTCGCAGTCTGTGGGTGATGATGACATTATTGACGTAGTGGAAGAAGTGTGTAAAGAGGTGTTGGACGATGAGGAGACACGGTTGTCAGACAGTGGTGAAGTTGTTGTCAGGGCAGGAAGTCCGAGGGGGGAGCAGACTGAGGGATCGGAGGATGATGAGGTGACAGACCCAAGCTGGGTTGATAGGCCGGGTGAACACAGTGCTTCTGAGACGGAGGCGAGTCCTATAGCAGAACAGGTTGGAAGAGGCAGTGGTGGGGCCAGACGGAGAGGCAGGGCCAGAGCTGGTGCATCAGCGCCAAATGTTTCACGTAGTCAAGCTCCCGTGGCGAGGGCTAGATTTTCAGAAGTCTGGAGGTTCTTTAAAGAAACACCAGATGACCGACGGACTGTGGTGTGCAACCTGTGCCAAACCAGGATCAGCAGGGGTTCCACCACTACTAGCTTAACTACCACCAGTATGCGCAGGCATATGAATGCTAAACACCCCACTCAGTGGCACCAAGCCCGTTCACCTCCGGCCGGGCACACCACTGCTCCTTCCCCTGTGTCATCTGCTAGTCAGCCCCCTGCCCAGGACCCCGGCCCAAACACCTCCCATGCGAAAACACCATCTTCGCCTCCACGATCCTCCACAGCATCCACCAGCGTTCAGCTCTCCATACCCCAGATGCTGGAGCGCAAAAGGAAGTATAGTGCAACCCACCCACACGCCCAAGCCCTCAATTTCCACATCTCCAAACTGCTTAGCCTGGAGATGCTGCCCTATAGGCTGGTAGAGACCGAGGCCTTTTGAAACCTCATGGCGGCGGCCGCCCCTCGGTATTCGGTCCCCAGCCGCCACTACTTTTCCCGATGTGCCGTCCCAGCCCTGCACAAGCACGTGTCAGACAACATCATCCGTGCCCTCACCAACGCAGTTTCTGACAAGGTCCACCTGACAACGGACACGTGGACGAGTGCTGCCAGGCAGGGCCACTATATATCGCTGACGGCACATTGGGTTAACTTGGTGGAGGCTGGGACCGAGTCTGACCCTGGGGCTGGTCATATACTGCCGACGCCAAGGATTGCGGGGCCAAACTGCTGAGCCTAGGAGATAAAAGGCACACCGCCCAAGAGCTATTACAGGGCATCACGGCGCAGACTGATCTGTGGCTGGCACCGCTGAACCTGAAGCCAGGCATGATTGTGTGTGACAACGGCCGTAACCTGGTGGCGGCTCTGCAACTCGGCAGACTGACACATGTGCCATGCCTGGCCCATGTGTTAAATCTCATAGTTCAGCGTTTCCTCAAGACATACCCCAATCTGTCTGATTTGCTCACGAAGGTGCGCCGCATCTGTGCGCATTTCAGGAAGTCCAGCACAGATGCTGCCACTCCTCCCCCCCCGGTCCCCTCTCGCGCGGACTTAATCCGTCACTCCGTTCCGCCGCCCCCCGCCGGGACTCTGTGGGGCCAGAACTGCCAGTGTCATCTAAGGCGGCTTTGTGTTGATAACAACCCAAAGGTTCTCGAGGGGTGACAAGGTCATCCACTTCTTCCCAAATGAATCTGACAACCATTAGTTGGCATAGCCCAGGGCAGGTCACGCCCACCCACCCAGTCCCGAACCAACCTCTCTCCAGTTCAGCGTCAACTAGGTGGCATGGTTCAGTTGCCACAATCAGCCGCAACTATTACAGTGCGACAAACTACTGCCCACGGCTGCTGCCGTGGGGAGATGCAGGGGGGGTTAGGAGCAGTAGCAGCCATCAGCAGCAGGATTAAGTATGAGTTCTTAATGGCAGTTCCCTAATCCACCTCGTGAGGAGGGTAGCCCCCATCAGCAGCAAGGACATGGAGCAGACCCCAGCACTCTACCACCCCAGGTAGAGGATCCCCTGGACTACTGGGACAGCCAAACTTTAGTTGTGGCCACAAAATGGCAGAGTTGGCAGTTAGAGAAGATGTCCTGCACGTCCGGGAGTGTGCATCAGAGCGGGGGTTCAGTGCAGCAGGGGCCATACGTTACCAAAGGTGAACCCACTTGGTATTTAGTTCTTTAGTGAATTTGGGACTTTTAAAACAAAAGTTGCAAACTGCTCCAAAAATTTGTGACTCTTTTTGCAACTTTTGAAAAAAGATAGCCGGACTACTTTCACATCTGGATTCAGTTTGCAAAGAAATGTTTTGGTGCAAAAAGGTCACAAATGCGCACAAGCACCATGAAAAAGTCTCATAAAATTAAGAAAAAAAGGCAAGCCAAAGTTTTATACAATAGGTGCTTCCTGTGGATTCTGGCCAAGTGGAGTATTAAATTAAAAAGTTTAAGTAGGAAGAAGTTTAGTACATTGTCATCTGGGCCTGCCTAAATATGCAGAACAACACATCAAAAGTATCTTTCCAAACCCGACGTGTGTTCTAAAAGAAGTGGGAGGTTATTCATAGTCAGACATATAGGTGTTTTGCATTGGGAGTGCCACATTGGACCCATTGTGTCCTGTCGTATAGGTGGTACAAAAGGGGGAAAAAAATAAGTGGGAGCACATGTACTTACCCATCCGATTCATGCATGAGTCGGAAAATATGACAAGAGTGCGGCCGCAAACTTAGTAAATAAGCCCCAGTAAGTACAATAGTTCAAAGCAAAAATCAATATCTGATGGAGCGTGGTTGGGGCAGGGATCTAGGAAAACTTGGTGCGCCTGGGTCTTGGTAAACATCCGCTAACATACGGCAATCTCTCCTCTCTTCGTTAATGGAATCCGCTCCCATGTCCCTCTTCTATCTTCCTTTTCTTCTCTTCAGTCTACATCATCTCCTCCTCTCTTTTTTCGACTATACTGGCACTGTGTGGAGCTCTCGCCCAAAAGATACACCAATGTACCAAGAGACCTATTGACTTATATTAGAGTCTTGTCTGGCCTCCATTGTGTATATCCAATTAAAACTGTAAGCGTTATAAAATTGGAAAGCAGATTATTAACACTGCTGAGAACCGCCACGTTGTTTGTGGAATGGGGAATGGAGCTCAATCTTGCATTTCAAAGGGTGAATGCAACCCCAGTATCTACACTAAAACTACTTTCTGTGGACCATAAAATGCAAATGGAAAGCGGTTTCAGCGGTGTGGGGTGTGCACTTATTAGATTGAAGGAATATGACTATGAGGGGTAATATCATGTAAAGCGTTGTCTAGGGCATTACTGATGATTTCCAGGAGGCTGTACCTGACTACAAGGGATATTGCACCGGAGCATGCATCAGTTCAGAAGTCCAGCTAAACATCACACTGGACCATGGCAGTTTGTACTCAATGAATAAGCTGTGTCAGACATAGATCCCACAATTACAATATGTCCTACAGTGTAAACAGGAGGTCTTCCTGTCCATTCTACAGGTGGATTTTGGCCATCAATACAGGACGTTTTTTTTTTTTTACCCGTATGAGCACAGATGGCCCCTGTATCAGTATAAAATACAGTGGTTTGCCAAACTTATGGAGGGTTGATTATGGTTGGCTGATAGAAGCCCCTCCCACTGGTTTGGTCTCCCTGGAACTACACGTATATTATAAGAAGCATACAGTGGCACGCAGTATGCAGCACATATTTTATAGTTCCATTGACTTATTTAGGACATACAAAGGAAATACATAAGAAAGAGGACATGTTATTTTGAGTATCGAAAACGATACAGTGCACAATACGGGACATGAAGTGGATGGTCACCATTGCCCCATGAAATGAATCGGGCCGTCTAATTACACCTATTTACAAAAACCCGCTTTCATACTTTGTGTGGCACTGAGGCCAAATATAGGGTGGATACATAGAGGACACACTGCTTATCACACACAAAAGGACACTTTGTATTTCCTAAATCACTGCAGACTCGAAAACACAATTTTCTATCATCTGTCTGTCAATGGACCCGAATTAAAGACATGAGTATTACTAAACTGTTATAATAACAACAGCGCATTCACCAAAGTTTAACAGAAACTTTCTGTGGACCATGTAGGGTATACAAGCCACAATGGACACTGAAGTCATATCAAGAATGTAGACAATAACAGTTTCTATAATTTTAATGTTCTAGATGGAACTACAGTTGTAGAATCAACTGACAAAATAATGATACCAAGTAGGATCATAAGAAATTCAATTCCAGAGGTCAGGAGGTTTGCATCTTGGAGTTTTCAGTGGATAATCTGGGATTTTGGAAAAAAAAGAAAAGAGTACATTAAAGGACTTGGGTGACTGACGGTGTTCCTACAACCAATTTAGGAATGAGGTGAAAACTAGTCACTTGTATAAATGCATTTAACAAAAAACTGTATTCATTCTTTACATACTTACAATATGGGATTCTAAGCTTTCCAAGGAGTCAGATCCAGGACTGGGAAGTTAGAAAACTCAATGAATCTTCTGGGAATTATTCACCATAAAGACATTTCGAGGAACTTTTAATGTTGGTGTTAGCGGCATATATCTGTGCCAAGTCACAGGACTGTATTGTCTTACTGAGCTTGAGCTGGAAAACTGAGGGACTTCATAATAAAACCTAAAAGAGATAAAAGGAGTCATTATCCATTGTAAAACTACATACAAAGCCAGCACTTTCATTATACCTAGCCGGAGCACTGCAGTTTAGCTCATATTAAGGGAACCTGTCACCAGGAGACCCATTTTTAGCACACTCACCAGTCCCCACAGCATAGACTATGCTGCAAAGTGTTTTTGTAGTAAAAATTGTTGTACAGAAAAAAAGATTGTTAGCATTCTACCCTTTCATTACCATCTGCTGTGTGAATAGCAGTGCCCACTGGAGGGGCTGGAAAGGGAGCCGTTCCCCCCCCCCCTTGGGAAAAACAGCTACTCATGTGACCTTTTCAAATATATGAAAAACACCCATCACTTGGCCTTAGCGACGCCCCCTGCGCCTCTACAGCAATCCAGAGTGTGGGAGTATTTATATATTTGAAAAGGCACATGTTTCCAGGGGTGGGAGGGAAAACCGCTCCTTCCATCATACTCCCAAATGGGCAATTCCTAGTCACAAAAAGCAGATGCTAATGAAAGGTACAATTGAAACATATCTTTTTTTCTTTAAAACCTATTTTTATACACAAACACTTTGGCAGTTCGTACTATGGATTCTGTGGGACGGAGGGAAGTGCTAAACAATGGGTTGGGGGGGTTTTTTCTCCTGTGCTGGGGTGACAGGTTCCCTTTAAAATGAATGGAAGCTGATCTGCAATAACCTGGTGTGGCCACTATGAACAGAGGACGGAGCTGTCTGGTCCTTGTTTCCTACTTTTATCAGCTAATCACTATCCACTGGAGCCCTGGTGGTAACTGCTGTAGGCGGTGTACTGGACAAATAACCAGAATGGTCTAGAGACCAACCAGAAATAGTGATAGCTAGCCATTACAAGGCTTTGAGATCTCACTTTATTCAAAGTCTTTGGCACAAATACGGATCAAATAAATCAGTCCATATAATATTATGAGTGGTGACTGAGTATTTGCTCAACTGTGACTACATCCAACTCCTACTGGTTTATGGTTTGTGGCCTGATAGATGTCACATGCTCATCTTGCCACTACACATCTAGGCATAGAAAAGGGTCTTTTAAAGGAAACTACCGTGTGAGGATCACTATCAGAGGGTAGATCTGATGGTAGATTCCTCTGTCTGCCTATGCCTCTAATCTGTAATTTAAATCCTGGAGCCCAAACCTAATTTATTACAAAAATAAACGTTTTTTTAACATGTAAAATTAACGGCCGAGGCTACTGGGGCGTGTCCAGCCTGGCCGGGGGTACTTGAAGAACTAAGGTACTCCACGCCCAGTTAGCCCTGCAGTTAATTTGCAGTTGAAAAAAACTTTAATGTTCGTAAAGAAATTAGTTGCGGCTCCAGGATTATTAAATTACAGATTAGGCAGAGGCAGGAGGAAGCTTACCATCGGATCTACTTCTGATAGTGGATTCCTCATGGTAGGTCAGTTAAAAAAGTGTACTGATTTCTTCTTACCCTCTTACCCCCTCTTTTCTGCACCTTTACTTCCCTTTCATTTTCTCCACTTCTTTCCTACGTTCTTTTCACACTTTAACATTTAATTATTTATGTTCGTAAATTGGCACATTACCTATCTCCATCTCTAGTTCATACTGAATTGGTTTCCGATCAAACAGCGGACAATTTCCAATTTCTCCCATTTGAATTGAAAGGCTCAGAGATTTCCACCCACAAAGATATCAATATTTTCAGGTGTTGCCATACAAATGGATTAGGGTAGCTTCTCAGCAGTTCCCATTCTTCAGTAATCGGCCAATCATCAACATTACGTGGTCTGAAAGTCCACAGAACCTTCTCATGCATTGTACCTCTGAGTACAGCCGTTACTTTAATAAAAAATGTATCAAAGGGAGGCATGGGAAAGTAGAGGAAAGGAAAAACAGGGGGGGGGATGAATATGACTATTGAAAAGTGGAAAAACCCTTAGCTTCCATGATATGATCTTCAATAAATACACTTAAAATACTTTTTTTCACAATTAGTTAGTCTGAAGGTTTTTAGTGGCTTATGTGTACCTCTGTCCTACTCCCACCACTTCCCAGTTTACTTGTGCCAAAAAACAAGGAACCTTGACTTTGATGCCCAATTTGAATTAAATCTGGGCTTTTGATATAGAGTCACAACCCAATTGAATTGGTCAATGTGGATTGTAGTTATATATATTCCCTATATTTTATTGAATGAATTAATTCTTTTTGGTAGTTTTAGTGATAACATGAAAAAAAAATAACAAATTAGACATAACAAAGGAGGCATGTTACCACCCACACAGGCTTTGCAGCCTGTAAAAGATGTTCCTGTGAAAGATTATAGGTGGAACTTTTTTTGGTTAGTTTTACCCAATTCCATGTATAGGCTCCTTATTGTCAAATAGACACTGGCAGGTTGTATGTTCCATCCCAGGACTACCCTCCTGACAGTGTAGATTCATAAACCAATGGCCCAATTGCGACAAAAACCGATGGGGCAAGAGGAAAAAACAGAATCAGCAGAAACACCACCAATAAAGAGAGGCAAAGAGTTTTGAGTTGGTAGATGTTGTGTGAAAGGTTCTCAGGTGGTTATTGTACATTTTTTGTAATGTAGACCACAGGCTTGTGAGCATTGCTTGGGTTAAAAGTATTTGACAAAAGGCATTTGACTTAAACAATTTGCAATCGGCCTTTAAAGAAAGATAGAGTCAAGATCAGTCACATAAATATCAGTGTATATCTCACATTATGATGAGAAATCGGACTAGACAAAAAGGCTATGACTAGACACTTTTTTTGGGGGAAACCTAATGCAGGGCTGTCTATGGGGGATGGTTTGTAGTGTCATTACAAACACAATATAAAGAGTAAATATAATATGAAATAAACAAATAGTGTAGGATTCATTTCAAATGGCCAAATTTAAATGTGTCCACGTCTACTGGTAAACCCATGGTTCGACCTCGCTGTATGTTTTAATGCTGCAAGAGCCCGACCAATACGAGTAAACTACTGGAAAAGACCGTTTCCCTCAAGGCGTCCACCAATTACTGATCCTGAAGGTTTAGTTTAGTTTGGTTTATCGGCATCACCCTCTGAGGGATGGATCAATCAACTGCCGGTATAATAAAAAGGGTCATTAGCGGTAAAGATTATTGAGTCGTGGTAGGATTAGTATATCTATACTGTTACATATCGACATTTTACATTTCGAGTATGAGTAATGAAATTGATTACAGTGTCTTGCCTATTCTCCATGGGGCAAAAAATGTTTCCAATATGGCATTACAGGCTCTGGCTGGCGGGAGAGTAACCTCTGCTAATCTGTAAACAAAATGGGGGGGCTGCACAGTGGTGGACCCATCTGAAGGCAAGGTGAAGACATTGGCTATTGCTGGGTTCACGTCTTCACGGTTTAAGTAAGATGTATATGTGGAATTATTTTTGAGGTTTCATCACCCAACAAGAGGTGTATCCAGTCTTTTGTAGTTTATTTCTGTCAAGGAAAATTTTACAGTAAACAAAACTTTCAGTCAACATATGTCATCCTAAGGGATCCTGTCATTTTTAATTAAGTGCAAAATAAACAATTTCTTTATAATGAACCTTCTTAGTGGCAAAAGTATACCACTCCCAGGCATAAAGACAATTAAGTCATGTATTGAGTATTGGAGTTAATGGTATTGAATATGAAAAAAGTTATGCGGAACTGGAAGACTGCCACCAATTATCTGCGGGCTTCTTGTATAGTTTCCTTCTGGACCAATGTGGGTTTTAATTTATGTACTCTGTCGCAAGCGATTGTGCTCTCTCATGAAAAAGCGTATGAAAGGTATCAGCATGGGCCTGCTCATTAGCACGGACTGGTCCCCTGAAAATAACAGATCACAAAGAAAAACATTTTTTATCATCAGACATGGGTCCTGGTCATCTTGCATTGGGAAGGAGTTTTAAATCAGAAACTGTATTGCAGGCCACGGCTTATAAATCACAGCAAAAATTCATTATCAATATTGACCTGAAAAAAATCAATAGCGTGTGCTTAGATTGGTGCTCTGGGTTTATATATATAGAGAAGTGTAGGGCAGGGGCGTTACTAGGAAAAGCTGAATCCCACCCATACTTCTGAATGGGGCTGCCCCTCCATCAGAAAATACACATATTTGTATGCTCATACATTTATACATTCCATTCATTAAAATTTAGCGCTGAAATATAATTGATACACTTACAGAGATCTGTCCTCCTTTGGTTTTAATGAAGCCTGGAGCCAGGCTTATTGCATTCATTTTTAATGCCTTTTTTTTCTCTTAAACCAGGGTCATAAGAAGTGTTATTAAAAACAAAAAAAATGGTTCCTGTCACACACATGCATGTCAGAGGCTATGGTTTACAATCCTTCATCCTGGGGAAGCGTTCCTTTAAACAATCTTACCAAAACACAGACAGAAAAATAGAATAATGAAGACAAGAAGATGTATTGCGAGAAGTATGCCATGAAAATAGAGGGGGTGTAGAATGGGGGCACACATCTAAGTTTCCTTCGAGTATGGCATTAAGGGGTATCTATTTGACAGATGCTATTGTAGTACAACTGTACTCACATAAAGAAAACAACTGCCTAAGCAGTCTTGTTTTTTTTAATAGGCTGCCTAAAAATGTAAGCAAGTCAGAGAACTTTCCAAAAATCTCACATGATAGTAAGAAACAAGGTACATCCTACGATGGGTTTAAGACTAGAACATGGTCAGGTGCGTCCATTAAATGACAGGAAGAAAGTCCATTGGCGGAGAAAAGAAAATCTGATTATAGCCAAAAGTCCCAGCTGGTTTGGTTATTGCGAAGCATGTTGGCGACATGGTTTCATGTTTCCATACACATGGCTGGCATCAATGTATGAAGTCAGACCATTCATCTGATCACGTACAGGATTTGTCAGACGGCACACAGAAGCTGTGCGAATTAATACGATACACTCCGTCCCTGTGGATTTGTATCGGGGATCCCCTGGTGAAAAATGGAAAGATACAGAAACGCGAATTTTCAGATATTTTGATTATGTGTTGATGTGTCATTTATGATATAAAATATATTTTTTTCCCAAACCATTCAAGACCACTTGTCCTCATGACACAGCCATCTCTAGTCCATAGGGCCCCGTCAATACTCGGTATGCCCCTAATCTATATGATCCTTTCAGCATGTGGGAGGCGTTAAATAGGTAAAAGGGAGGTCCACTAACAAACATTGATATGTAAATGTTTTTCTGTGTCAGGAAATGGTCTTACCATTAAGGAGAAACATGGATGATTTTTACACAGTTTTACAATCCACAATTGCAAAAATGTGAAGTTGTTGGTTGTGGGAACAGAGAAGGTAAGGTCGTGATCTATCCACTGTGCCCATTGTCTGAACTAAGTGATCTTCCATATCCAATTTCAAGGATTCAGTGGATTCTGAACAATTCATTTGATACGTCCCGTTGCCGTTACAAAAAGTCAGAAAACCATGTTAAAACGGGGCAAGGGAAATTTTTTACTTCATGAAACATCCAACTGATCGAGTGAATAAAATGGCTAATTCGATTATACGCTAGTGCAAGATTGCCTTATTATGTCATCATGACATATTCTACAACGAGGGGAAAAAACTAGCCATCAGCAATTCAATTTGCTGGCTCATAGATTCAGACAAATCTGGCATTTTCCAGGAAGAACCAAATTTTTTTCCCCGACTGCACTTCAGACAAATCTTTAACAATGGCGGCCAAACTAACATTCATTAATCCCAGACCAAGTAGAAGGAATTAGAAAGTGAGGAAAATTTTAAAACATTGAATAATTAAGTGAAATAAAAAATGGATTGATCATTTTATTGAGGGGGAACATGGTACACAATCCCCTAAAAAGGGCTCTCAAGGTGATAAACAAGGAGGATTATATGTTGGCATTGAAAATTAATGTTATTCTGAGGTAATTTTTATGTCGGTGTTTCCATCTTTCCATGGAGGTAGTTTTCTGCCACTTTTCTGTCAGAGTTGTTTTTCCAAGATACTGCCTGCTGATTCGCTTGAAGGTGAAGGTCAGCTGTGATGGTAAACAGCTAGATCTATGGCAGTGCTGTAACCAGGCAAAATATGGAGCAGCCAGCGATTGGCAGCTGGCCGAAGCCACTTTACCCATAAAGTGAACTGTAAGCAGGGTGTCTAGGCCAGTCCGAAGAAGAATCATGGTTACAAGCTCGCCCAGCCCTCCCTAATGTAGATTCTCTTGTCCCTCGCACTGCTTATTAGGGGGTGTGTCCCCAGCTCAGGAATATAAATTATTATGTTGTTACTCTGTTAGTTGTGATTATTCTGTTTAACATTTAATAAAATTATTGATTTTAATTTATTTATTTGGAAACCAATAATAAGCATTACGGCCAATTTTTAATCGACATGGTTTATATGTCTTTTCTGTATTTGTGGAATTATATGTTTATTTACCAAGTGGATTTTGGGTTTACATGAGAAAAAATCTACGTTTTAAGAAGACTTAGTTGCATTGTATAACATTCTAGGATAATTGGATCAACATGGTTTGGAATCGAACCCAAGCAAATCTATTAATATCTTGAACCCAAACACTGTTTGGATAATGTAAAGTAACTGACAAATGATCATACAGTAATTCTGTCTTTCACTGCTACCAGCCCTGAATAGAAGGCAAGTTCTCGTACCAAGGGTAGAGTAAAGGCCATGGATGGTGCGGCTAGGTGTCCAGCCGCGTCCGGCAGGCGATAATCCAATTCCTCATATTCAGGCTGAGTAGACGAAGTGAAGCAGTACCAGATGCACCAAGAAATGGTTTCTTTCTTGTGAAGATAGGAAAAAATCAATCCTATATTCCATAATGTTACATTGTGCGTTTCTGTTGACAAATTACTAGATGATATTGTGATGATCACATTACATATAATTTATTATACATTTGTGTCCTTCGCTTTTAGAGCGAAACTAGGAAAAAAGGCAAACACTATCATGCGTGGGTCCCTCTTCTGAGCGCAAGTGCTGGACCTACACAGGGACCACATCTATCAGCTATTAAATTGGAGGAAATTAACCTTAATGTGCAGACATTATAAACATCATAATTATTTTTGTACAAATTTAGCTATTTCTGGTCCTTGAAATGAAAACATTAACATATATACAGGCGGCCCCTGTGGGTAAGGCGTTTAACTTGATTATGGAAAACCCTTTAAGGGGCTAATTATTAGTATGCGTAATCAGGATCCCAGAAATATTTGATATTTTATATTTAATCTTTGTAACAATACTATGGAGTAATATTAAATAGAAATGAGCAGCCACTTATTAGTTTAAAAGAGGTTTCTCACCTGTTGTACACTACCCAGTTGATGCGTGCGGTAGTTAGGCGAGGCTAGCAGGAATTGGCAAGATATTGAAGCACATCCGGTCAGCGGTGGCAATAATTTCATTATGTTCTTCTGTCAGATATCTAATAACACCACGTGCATGTTAATAGTTGTGGTGTGATATACAGTGTTAATAAACAGGCAGATCTAAGAGAGAAAGCAGAGTAGATCTTGTAATACATTGTGCTGTAGACATTATACAACATACAGTATTAGTATTTATAGACATTAGTTATGTTTTTTTAATACCTGAACATTGGCGGCTCTTGGGGTATAGTTGATTTTTAACTCTCAGCTACAAGCTGAAGTGTGACATCACAGATAATCAGCGATCGGACAAGTTTTAGCTCCGCCACAGCTGTTTGAAGAAAGAAAGCCATATCTCCGATATTTTTGATCTTCTCTTTAGATCGACCTTCAGACTGAAAATAAATTGGAGAATTGTTTTGATGGAGCAACAAATTTCTTATGATATTATAAGAATTAGGCTAAATGCACATTGACTGTTGTTGCTCATAGGCTGCAATAGACAAAATGTTAAAATGCAAGTCAGAGCGATGGTGGGGTCTCGACTCCAAATAGACTGATCTCCAAAATTATGTGAGTTCCCCGTATAGAATTTATACTTTGTTATATGGTTAAGCTGTACTTAAGTCCTACAAAAGTGATGCAAGCCACCAATATGGATGCTCGACTGAGTTTATGGGGTGTCTTCTGTTCAGCATAGAACATTTCAACAAGAAGTCTCTGTACTAGGGAAGAAAAGGGAAAAAATGGCACTACCGTGTTATGATGGTAGCAGTTGGAAAACCCCCACAATCTGTATTTTGTCTCCTTCTTGTGTATGGGTATTTATATTATCATTAATTAACCAGGAGTCATTAGAGGTCTGAACGGGGTTTGAAGAGATGGGGACTTCAGGGACTGAGAACCTTAAACCGTTTTAAAAGGTCTCATTTTTCACCCCGCGCTATAGTATTCTTACCTTGTCAGGGTATTCGGTAGTAGGCAGAATCCACCAACTTCTTGTAGCTCATTTGACCCAGAATTTCCGGAACATCATATTATTCAGAATATTTTATCCTCCGTGAAATCTAAATAATAAATTGGTTCAATCCAACATTCACACAAAAACAGAATCCTACATCAACAATTAGATCTGGATGATTGAAGAGTTTTGTGGGAGTACAAGTACATAGCATAACGTTGCCTTCTGAAATGGGTCTAGTCCGTAGGAACAAATAAAAACTACTATATAGAGAGCTGAATGAAACAACTTTCGGCAAAACTGCATAAATACAACAGTTAATTGAATTCTAATAAATTAATTATGGGCTGAAATGTTAATCACATGATGCAGGATACGTCCTCAATATCAGACAGTGAGTGTCCATCCCATCACGCTTCTCTTGCTGGTGATGAACAGAGAATAGCACAGGAAGCAGAGCAGACAGTCCATCCTTCGTCTAGTAGCTAAAACAAGTAGTAACTGCCAACATTACCTCGCTACATGTGAATTAGGAAGGTAAGATAAAGGACCGGCAGGAAAATATCCAATATTAATGAAAAAATTTTCTACCTTCGTGAATTATTTTTGAAGTAATCTGTTCTCAAGAAACTGAAGTGAAGGAATCAACTTCATATTTATCGTATATTATATAAAATTAATAGAGATTATCAAAAGTGGTAAATTAATATAGCAATCACATTTCAAAAGTTCAGAAAACTAAATGCTTGAAAACATGATAGGGCTGCTATTGGAAACTGCTCCGTTTTGTATTTGCACCACTTGAAGTACATATACATGTTGGGGGGTAGGCCTTTTATGTGGGTCAAAAAAGCAGACCAAAATTACGCCCATAATCGCCCCTATCAATACCGAAATAACAACAAATCTGACAAAGCACGGAACTGAAACAAATTCTAAACCTAATTTATATATACAAGTTAGAACCACACATAAAAAAACATTACAAATAATAAAGAAAAAGTGCAGCCCATGTGGCTAAAGGGCAAAAGGACAGTCTTACCTCAAGGGACTGGTGCAACCAGCTGCGGAATTAGGACGCTTTGTAGGGGAGTACTCTGACATTCTTTTTTATCCTTCCCCTGTCAACCCAATTGTTATTAACATAAAAGGCAAAACTTCACAGATCGACAGTCCAACCTGTCTTATCAAGCCCTGGTAATGCAATTTCAAAGACAACAATAGCGACGACCCTGTAACTAGGACTTCAGGGTGGGGCGCCATCTTTGATTCCTGTGTGAGCCTGCTTGCTGAGGTTCTCTGTGTCTCCATTGGAAAACTGGCGTGAACTATAGATTTATGGCCGTGGTGGAGTGAACACACCAGAGCCACTTGAATTTATCCAGTGTACAGTACACCGGGCATGGGGAAAGAGGTTGTCAATACTGTCAATCGTAATAACTACCCTGATCAGTATTTCACATAACTAGTGTGCCACCTGTATCACTGTTAGTGATTAGCACCAAGATAAGAGGAAACCGTTATTTTGGTAATTCTATTCGGTTTTTATTAGAAAAAATTTAGAAATAACCCTCTTCTGTAATTAAAAACATTGCTGAACAGATATTCCGTTACTTGTGTGACACAATGGCACACATGAAACAATTACCGACTGGAATCCGAATTGCATGGATCAGTAAATTGCTAGTAGAAATACAGCAGAAATGTATCCCCCGGCAATTCATTCTGGTGGACCCTGAAAGAAAAAATTCAGTGGAGGAGTACTCTGAATAACTACATGAGAATCTCTTATCTACTCTGGGTGATTCCAAAGGAGGTACCACATTTATATACCTAATAGCCAAATGCTGACTAAAAGGAAGCCAAAGAGATAGAAATTAGATGCCACTCAGAACAGAGAGGGTAAAAGTAGAGTACGACAAACTTGTCACGATGCTCGAAGTGCTCGTCTCGAATACGAGCCATTGAAGCCATTGAAGTTCAATGGGAGACTCGGGCAGGGCTCTGACACAGGGAACTTGGCCAAACACCTGGGAACATCAGAAAAGGATGGAAACACCATGGAAATGGGACAGAAACAGCAGGGGCAGCATGCAGGATGCCTTGAGGTGCTTAATCGCACCATTATGCCAAAATTATGGGCAACAGCATGGCCATGACAGATGAGAGTGACCCCGCATGAGGCTAGATAGCATCTAAAACATTGCAATAATTGACCGAACACCTATCTAGGGGACGGCCAGGCAGAGCAGCCCGGCCAGCAAGCGGCAGGCAGGTAGAGAGTTCATTGGCGACATACCCCTAAATGGACTCAGGCTTAACCAAAGGATGGTGAGCAAGACAGAAGCGCTGAAATGATTTCCTATGTGAACAAAAGGTTGGCGGGATATTAGTCGATAACACAGCATTGGTGGCGAATAGGTGACCAAGTTCCATAACGTATCTGGGTGATAACACCCGAAAAATGAGCTGACACAGGCTCTTTTGTAAAGGGGACGACATGTGGAGGCAGCCATGGAGACGAATTCCATGATTAAGAGCACAGTAGGGGCATTCATATTGGCGATGCTATGTTTGCACTTCAGGTCTCTAGCATGGCGGCCAACAGTGGGCCGAGTTGGAGAGTTCCACTAGTAATATCGGTTTGAAACACCTGAAATCTGTATGACACAGCTCGTTTGATAAGGGGATGATGTGCATGCATATCCTCTGTGCTCCAGGGTTGGGGTATAGAGAGTTGAAAAGTTGCGGCATGGAGACATGGTGGACGTTGTGGAGGATGTGGAGCAAATGGACAGAAACAGCAGGGGCGGGCAGTATTGCATTGGATGTCCCTGAGGGCTGCCTAATCTTGGGGCTGGAGCTGGCGGTCCGCAGCCATGGCAGCTTTCGCCTGTCCAAGCCCCTGTCTCTCGGCTCCTCCTCCCAAAATGGCCTGGGGGGGCCAGAAGCGTTACTCGAAAAAAATTTATATTTGCCAAAGCAGGCCGGGTCGTTTGAATAATTTCACCTAGGACAGTGATGGCAACCTATGGCACTGTGACAGAAGGTGGCACTCGGAGCTCTTTTGTGGGCACCCAGGCCATCACCGAGATATGACTAGGATCTTCATGCAGGCCCAGGCAGCCAGTACTTGCGTGCACAGAGCTATTTTTAAAGTGACAGCTCTACCTGGGACTATTTTCTGCTTTATTGGTGTGCTCAGGGTGCTGGTATTAATGAAAATGTGACAGTAGAAGGGAAGTATTTATAAATCAAAAAATTAAATTTCTGTGTTGGCACTTTGCATAAATAAGCGGGGTCCGGTGTATTTGGGCACTCGGTCTCTAAAAGGTTGCATCACTGACCTAGGAATAATGAATAGCATAGGGTTCTATTTAATTGTTTTTCGGAAATGGTTCATGATAGAGCGGGACAGAATGGGGAATCCATATTGAGCTACTATGATTGCAACCTTAGGTCTCCAGCATGGCGCGACAGATGGGCCGAGTTCCACTATGGTATCTGGTGAAAACTGAAAATTCTGCCTGACAAATGCTCGTTTGATAGGGGACGATGTATGGAGCAGTGAAAATAGGTAGAGATAAAGGTGTGCAGTTTAAAACTAAATGTTAGTTGGATCTGGGATGGAGCTGGCGCTCCGCTGCCAGGCGAGCTTCGCCAATCCAAGCCCCTTCTTCAGGCTCCTTCCCAAAACAGCACACTTCTAAGAACCTGTGTATAAGATCAGTTGTAGTAGCGTTCTTCTAAGTTTGGTTTATGGCGGCGTGAGGGGAATGTAAACAGAGCGAAGAAGGCTGAATGAAATAATATTCGTAAATGATTAAAGTTTGCCAGTATTATCTTGTGGATTACACGGGGCAGGGTTTGATGTGGAAGCCATGTGAAAACACACCCAAAAAATTCTGCATGCACAGCCGTGGTGATTAAGGGGACCATGTATGGAGGCAGCTTATGGACGGACTGTTGGAGGCAAGCGATGGCTTGATTGACGTGGGGACGGGGTAGCAATGGAGACAATTTAATTTGGATAGTGCCTGTATGTGTGGCAGTCAAAAAAAAGTTTTCACAACCAGAGGAGCAGGTATGTGGCCCTCCAGAAAAATTAAATACATAGCGTGACATAGCTAGAGCAGTGGCCCTGACCCAAAAACTAGGCCAGTTTCCTCTGCTTTAGGTGTACAAAGAGGAGGAGAAGGAGGACAATTGAGGAGGAGGAGTGCATTACATATTCAGGTGGAGCTTCTCTACACCATGGGGGACGAATGGAAATCCTGAGGAAACCAGCTTTATTATTCTTGATAAGCGTCAGCCTGTCAGCGATTGTCAGTCGCCTTATTGGTGATGATGCCACCAGCTGCAACTGAACAACCCGCTCGGGACAACACGCTAGCGGCAGGGAAGGCAAGAGAACCTCCAATGGCATACAGTGACCAGTTGTGCCACATGTCCAGCTTGAAACCAGTAGTTGTAGGGAGCGGTGTGATCATTTAGGACGATGTTGGTAATGGTCAGCTAAGTACTCCCTCACCATCTTTCTGTAAGATCAGCCCTATCTCTGTCGAGACTGGGGACAGGTGACAGTGTCTTGCTGGCGGTGACATTAAAACTGGCAAAGGCCTTGTGTAAACGCAGTTACCACCTGCCAGTGCGGACCAAGCTGCAGTGCTCGCCTTTGTCTCGCGGCTACTTGTCCCGCAGAAGTAGCCCTCTCTGCTACGCTTGTCAAGAAGGGAAAAATACTGTTTCGCTGTGCACCAGGGCCGCGGAGTATCATGCATTCTCACACTCCTTTCCTCTGCAGGGATGAGCGTGGAACGAAAGATTTTTGCTTGTACGTGGGTCCAGGAGAGTGAAAACACCCAGTAATCGGTCTGCCGACTGGAATAAATTCTTTTGAACGCGGAGGGGACGGGATAGGCGCCTAGCATGAATCTGCCATATGCGCCGCCAGAGTCCCAACGCGCAGCATTCACTACCCTCATGGCTCTGACTGTCCAGTTCCGCCTCTCCATACTCTCTTCTTGCTGCCCATACACGCGAACAGTGAAGGACCTGAAACGATATGGTCCCCTCTTCTGATCATAAGGATTCGCCGAACATTCTCCTCCTCTTCCTCCTAATCCTCCTCCACCTCCTCGATTATGCGCTGAGAACAGGACTGTGGTGTGCTTTGGCTATCAACAAGGGGAATCTTCTTCCACGTTTCTTGTGGACAGCGCAAAGCTTCCGACTTCATGCTCGACCAGAGAGTTTTCAACAGGCCAAATGAGCGGGAGGTGAGGTTTGAGGATGGCGGCATCGCCCCAATGACCATCTGTGTCCGGACTCGCTCAAAGTTATCAGCAACATGGACCGATATCAGACATCCACGTATACCCTTGGAGGCAGCGCTGCCGGCTGCCCTGACGCTGCCCATGTCTCTCTGCCCCGATGTCTCCGCGCTGCCCATGTCTCTCTGCCCCGATGTCTCCATGCTGCCCATGTCTCGGTGTCTCTGTCCTGCTCACCGTGTTCTTCAATGTGTTCTTCACACATATATATTGTTCTTCACATACTATTTTGTTTGCACCGTTCCGCGTGCATCTCCCGACAAGTAAGCAGATGTGCCGAACATCTGTAATCTATTCTTCACTGTGTTTTTCACTGTGTTTTTCACTTAAATGATCCTGTGTTCACAGTTTTTATTCTATTCTTCATTGTTCTTCACTGTGTTTTTTTAATTAAATGCTCGATCTCGAGCAGGGGAAATACTCGTCCGAGCAACGAGCCGTTTCGAGTACCTTAATACTCGAACGAGCATCAAGCTCGGACGAGTATACTCGCTCATCTCTAATCAGAATCCTTTTAAGATTAGGATTCAGTGGTGACCTGGATATTGACTATTTACAGGGCATCATCTACATTGACAATATTTAATATCTTCTTCATAAATGTTTCAGTCCTAGATTTTCCGGAATTCCTGCACAATACCGATGTCTTCTCTCTTAACCTCAGAAGATGAATCCAGGTAGCTAAGCAAATTGTGACACTTCGGCTAATTAAGGACGGCGTCTCATCCCCTGTGATTACGTCCTATTAATTGAGCGATCTCATAATCACATGTTAAAGAAACCCGGAACAGATGTTTTATTGTTTAAAATCCAGAATAATTCATGAGACTTCTTTGCTGGAAACCAAAATGTTCCTATTTAAATATTTATATTTAATTACAGAACAACTTGAACACGAGAAGGTTAGCGGAATCGGCAAAATCTCTGTGCGGCTACGGTGAGAAGGCCTCGAAGATGGAGAAGTGGTTGAGTATGAGAAGAAGAGGTCTGAAGACAGGAGTTTGAAGGTTGTCCGGACGGTTTTTTAGAAAAGTTATTAAAAAATTAATCCCCTTCCGCTCCTCTATAGTCACATATTCCTGTAATTCTCTTCTTCCTGTAGTTGTAGGAAATTCCTGCCCAGCCAATCACTGGAAGAGGCGGGCCACCCTTGTGATCAATGATTGGTAGAGAATGTGATCATTAAAGGGAGGAATAAAAGGGTGGCCATGACTTGTCTTCTAGGATCTCTCATTGATCTCAATTGCACCTTATAAATGGAGCCACACATTGTGCAGGTGTCCTCCTGGACATCGCTGAGTACTTTGCTTAGAGGAAATCTACCATCAACACCAAGTCTGATAAACCAGAGACACTTACTCATAGATCCAGGCAACATGACTGCGGTAATCTTCTCAAATTTGTTATCCATGGCCTCCTTCCTTCTAAAATCAACTTTTACAATTATGCTAATGAGCCAGAAGAGCTCTGCGGCATTACCAAAGCCCCACCATGCTCTGTCTTCACAGGCTGTCACACTGTGTCGGAGCACCGCCCCCTGGTCATTTGGCACCTCTCCCCACTGCCTGCTGTAATCTCATACAGTGGGAGGGAGGAAGTAGTCATGCACAGTGTAACAGCCTGTGAAGCTACACCACAGAGGGGCCATGGTTATAGCTCTCCTGACTCATTAGCATAATTTAACATTTAACAAATTTAACATTTTATTTTAGAAGGAGGAGTCCATGGACTTCTAATTTAGAAGATTCCCAAAGTCACATTTCCCGGAGCTATGAGTTAGTGCCCCAGGTTTATCATGGTGGATTTGCTTTCTGCTATCTCCATGGCTTAATGTGTATAATTATGGCTCTTCAAAGATTATGTATTGCATAAGGGACCTCACCAGGGACCTCATTTTCACTAAAGACAGATTGTAAAAGCCCAGGACACCTGCAGTGCACATCTGCCTTTCTGCTTTTTTATAAGCATTTGCATTACAATATAATTGTGTGTTATAACTTACTCTTGCATCCTGACAAAATCCTGGGGTAGTCACAGGGGTTGGGCTTTGGTTTGGATGCATTTCAAAAAACAACATGTGATTTGTCTGAGCTGCAGGCTGCCTCCATCTTTGTGCTCCTGTACAGCTTGTCCCTCCCCCACTAATGTTAGGCTGACCAGGCTGTGACCTCTGAGAAGAAGCAGGAGGTGGAGCTAGACAGGAGCACTAAGGTGGGGGCCAAGCTCTGAGGAGTGAGTAATAGACAAGTCACATGTTGTTTTTTGAAATGCATCCAAACCAAAGTCCAGCCCCTGCGACTACCCTTAGGATTTTATCAGGGAGCAAGGTAAGTTATAACACACAATTATATTGTAATGCAATTGCTTAGAAAAGGCAGAAAGGCAGATTTGCACTACTGGTGTGATGGGCTTCTGCAACCTGTCTTTAGTGAAAATGAGGTCCCTGGTGACAGGTTCCCTTTAAGCTCTGGTTTGGAGACACTTTCAGTATTATTTCATAGAATAAAACATCAACATTTTACTAATACAAAGTTATTATTGGAATGAAATGGCAGCAATCCAGTAATTACACAGTAAAACAATAGAGAATTATAATTCTCCCGCTTCTGCTCCGCAGGCTATTTCTCAAGAATACAGACAGCATTTAGTGAAGTGTTTATTGGACAATTGCGCAGAGATTTCGCCATAAGCAACACATTGATATTTAAAGGGAATGTGTTGGCAGTTTTCATTTTGACTCATATAAACAATTGTATTCTCACTTTTCTAATCTGTTTTCATTTTCTGTAGATTTTTTTGCACTCTATTTTTGTTCCATGATTATGGGGGCGGCCACCTTGCCTGAGGTCTAGTAACAGCAGTTACTGATATGCTTTACTGCAGCCTAATAGCCATTGGGAGCAATAGTCTGCAGCCAACTCATTGAGGGGGAGGAGATAAGCTGTGCCATCATCTATTGTCAGTAGTGATGTAATGATAGGTCAGTGTTATCTATATAGAGGTCATTGCACAGGGAGGGGGAGGAAATAAACTGTGACATCATCTATTGTCAGTAGTGATGTAATGATGGGTCAGTGTTATCTATATAGAGGTCATTGTACAGGGAGGAGGAGATAAGCTGTGACATCATCTATTGTCAGTAGTGATGTCATGATGGGTCAGTGTTATCTATATAGAGGTCATTGCACAGGGAGGGGGAGGAAATAAGCTGTGACATCATCTATTGTCAGTAGTGATGTAATGATGGGTCAGTGTTATCTATATAGAGGTCATTGTACTGAGAGGAGGAGGAGGAGATAAGCTGTGACATCATCTATTGTCAGTAGTGATGTCATGATGGGTCAGTGTTATCTATATAGAGGACATTGTACAGGGAGGAGAGGAGATAAGCTGTGACATCATCTATTGTCAGTAGTGGTGTAATGATGGGTCAGTGTTATCTATATAGAGGTCATTGTACAAGGAGGAGGAGATAAGCTGTGACATCATCTATTGTCAGTAGTGATGTAATGATGGGTCAGTGCTATCTATATAGAGGTCATTGTACAGGGAGGAGGAGATAAGCTGTGACATCATCTATTGTCAGTAGTGATGTAATGAGCATTATACAGAGCTTTATGGATGAGGGTTATTATTATTTTAAACTATTCGAAAGGAGACTGGCAGCAAGTGCAGCGACTGGCATGAACTGTAAGCATACATGGTCCCCTTATCAAACGAGCTGTGTCAGGCAGAATTTGGGGTTGTTTTCATGGCTTCCATGTTAACTTTGTCGCCACCCTGCTGTGTAATCCACAAAATATACTGGCAAACTTTTATCATGTAGCGATATTATTTGAGCGCTTCTTGCTCACCTCCTTTGGTTCCTCTCTGCCACCCATTGGTTTGAAGCCTGAGTCCATTTAGGGTATGTCGCCATGCCACTCTCTAGCCTGCCGCTGCTGCCGCTGCCTCTGCATGCCGTCCGCTATAGTGTCAGGGTCAATTATTGGATGTTTTAGATGCTATCTAGCTCTGTTGAAAAACTCTCTGGTCAGCATGAAGTCGGAAGCTTTGCGCTTGTCACAAGAAACGGGGAAGAAGATTCCCTTGTTGATAGCCAAAGCACCCACAGGTCTGTTTCTCAGCGCATATCGGAGGAGGTGGAGGAGGATGAGGAGGAAGAGGAGGAGAATGTTGGCGAGACAGAAGAGGGGACCATTGTTCAGTCCTTCACTGTTCAGCGTGTATGGGCAGAAGAAGAGGAGTTAGAGGAGGAAATGGACAGTCAGGCCAGTGAGGGGAGTGAATTCTTGCGCGTTGGGACTCTGGCGCATATGGCAGATTTCATGCTAGGCTGCCTATCCCGTGACGTCCACCAATGTCTCCATGCGCAACTTTCAACTCTCTATACCCCAGACCCTGGAGCACGAGAGGATATGCAGCACATCATCCCCTTATCAAACGAGCTGTGTCAGACAGAATTTTCAGGTGTTTCACCAGATACATAGTGGAACTCGGCCCATCTGTTGCCGCCATGCTAGAGACCTGAAGTTGCAATCATAGCAGCGCAATATGAATGCCCCATACTGTTGCTCTTAATCATGGAAGTCGTCTCCATGGCTGCCTCCACATGTCGTCCCCTTATCAAAAGAGCTGTGTCAGGCTCATTTTTCGGGTGTTTCACCAGATACGTTATGGAACTTGGTCACTATGTCGCCACCATGCTGTGTTATCGACTAAATATACCGCCAACCTTTTGTTCACATAGGAAATCATTTCAGCGCTTCTTGCTCACCTCCTTTGGTGAAGCCTGAGTCCATTTAGGGTATGTCGCCATGACACTCTCTAGCCTGCCGCTGCTGCCCATTTAGGGTATGTCGCCATGACACTCTCTAGCCTGCCGCTGCTGCCGCTGCCTCTGCCTGCCGTCCCCTATAGTGTCAGGGTCAATTATTGCATGTTTTAGATGCTATCTAGCCTCATTCGGTCACTCTGTCATGGCCAATGTTTTAGATGCTATCTAGCCTCATTCGGTCACTCTGTCATGGCCATGCTGTTGCCCATAATTTTGGCATAATGGTGCGATTAAGCAGCCTCAGAGGCATCCATGCATGCTGCCCCTGCTGTTTCCTGTCCATTTCCATGGTGTTTCCATCCTTTTCTGAGGTTCCCAGGTGTTTGGCCAAGCTTCCCTGTGCAGAGCCTGCACGAGTCTCCCATTGACTTCAATGGCTTCAATGGGGCTCGTTATTCGAGACGAGCACTCGAGCATCGGGAAAAGTTTGTCTACTCTAATTTTACCCTCCTCTGTTCTGAGTGGCATCTAATTTCTATCTCTGTGCTTCCTTTATAGTCAGCATTTTGCTATTAGTTATATAAATGTGGTAACCCTTGAATCACCCAGAGTAGGAAGAGATTCTCAATGTAGTATTCAGAGACTCCTCCACTGAATTTTCTTTCAGGTGTCACAGAATGAATTGCCGATACATTTCTGCTGTATTTCTACTAGCAAGTTTACTGATCCAGGCAAATTCGGATTCCAGTCCAGGTAAATTTGTTTACATGTGTGCCATTGTGTCACAAGGTAACGTAATATCTGTTCAGCAATGTTTTACAGAATAGGGTTATTTCTAAATTTTTCTAATAAAAAGAACCTAATAAGATTACAAAATAACGGTTTCCTCTTATCTTGGTGATAATCACTACAGTGAGACAGGGGGCACTATTTATGTGAATACATGATCAGGGTAAGTTATTAAGATTGAAGTATTGAACACCTGCTTTCTCAAAATAAATTATCCAGACATTTCAGAAATTATGAAAATGTAAAGTAGACAAATGGGAAATGTTATTCAGCAACTTATTTAGGTGGTAAATCTATCTGCCTGAAAACGCAATGATTTTGAATTTCGAAAATGGCAAATTTTTCAAAAAATTTATCATATTTGCTTTTTTTTTGTAAGTAAACGCAAAACTTATCAGCCAAAATTTACCACTAAAATGAAGTACAACATGTGGGGAAAAAACAATCTCAGAATCGTTTTGATAAGTAACAGTGTTCAAAAGTTATAACCATATAAAGCGACGCAGGTCAGAATCCAAAAAATCGGGCTGAGCCTTAAGCTACAAAATGGCTGCGTCCTTAAGGGGTTAATGACTTATCCATACACCCAACACAAGGGACCTCCAAAATACAGCTAATTCCATGTACAAAGGTGTAGCCTGACCTTTGTAACGCACTGAACATGTTTAGCATTTGTCAGGTATCAGATTAAGGCCCTTTCAACACTTGCGTTTTTCACGCGTGTGCTTTTGACGCGCAGAACTTGCATTGCACTCTAACCCATTGTAATCAATGGGCTTTTTCGCACTTGTATTTTTTTTCACGCACACACGCGCGTTTTTTTTGACACTTGCAAGTGCAATGTAAGTGCAATGCGTTTTTCAGGCATCAATTGCCATAGAAAAAATAGAGCTCAGTCCCATCGAAAATGTGCGTGAAAAACTGACACTCTGAACAAACTGTGACTGAAAACTGATTGAACTGTGATGCAAAATGTCAGTTTTTCACTGACCAAACCCTGATCGCACCCTGATCAGACTCTGACCTGATCTGCAACGCAAGTGTGGAAGGGGCCTAAGAGCCGGTTCCCATCTGAATACAGGTTTCCGTTTAGCGGTCTCTGTTTGAAAACCGATGAATAACGGATACGTTTTATACCATTGATTTCAATAGACTTGAAACGGGGTCCATTAGTTTCCATTTTTAATCTTCTGTTAGACCTTAGTTTATTTGAGTTAGTTGGAACAAAAATGGATCGATATAAAATAATAAAAAAACTAACTTACATTATAGGAAAGCAAAGTTTTCCCTTTTTTAATCTGATCCGTTAAAGGTATCCATTAATAAAAAAAGGTACTTCCGTACTTTTACTTTACATGTATGCATGTTTTATACTATGGAATTTGGCGCTATATAAATAAAGATTCTGAATCTTGGTGTGCCCAAAAGCCTTCAACCATTAATATTTTTAAAATGTAAGTTTTCCGTTTTTTAAAATATTTTTGTAAAAAATATCCTTGAGTTTTTAGGACCATCTAGTTTAACAACTCTTTCCTTTTTTATCTTTTGGTGCCAGTAACTAGTATGAGTTTTCAATATCTTTCCATAGTGCACTGCTGAAAATCCTACTCCCCTCATACTTGCTCCCTCCCAGGTTGCCTCAAACTCGAATGAAGTCCTCTAAATTCCTCAACGACCCCATCTGTTTTTAGGGGCCCCTCACACCCACCTGAATGCCAGAATTAATGGAAGTACCCACAGGACATAGGTCCTCACAGGAACTTCACAAATTACCTTTTGGCTGTTCATGTGACCAACTAAAAATAAAAGAGTGGTCAATACCTTTAAAGATTGTTTTAAATGTTTTTGGTCAGTCTTGTATAATCTGGCAGAGGGTAAATGCTCCTAACACTGGAGCAGGTCTTCTCCTTCATGATCTAAAGGCATAAATAAAGGGAATTATGTTCATGGGGTAACTAAGGTCCTGCTGGATGAGGAGGATAGAACTACAGGCAATTTCCGATTGACAGTCATCCTCTGTACTGTGTGGCATCTAATTTCTGCCTCTGTGCTTCCTTCATAGTCAGCATTTTGCTATTAGTTATATCAATGTGGTAACCCTTGAATCATCCGGAGTAGGAAGAGATTCTCAATGTCGTATTCAGAGACTCCTCTATTGAATTTTCTTTCAGGTGTCACAGAATGAATTGTCGATACATTTCTGCTGTATTTCTACTAGCAAGTTTACTGATCCAGGCAAATTCGGATTCCAGTCCAGGTAAATTTGTTTACATGTGTGCCATTGTGTCACAATGTAACGTAATATCTGTTCAGCAATGTTTTACAGAATAGGGTTATTTCTAAATTTTGCTAATAAAAAGAACCTTATAAGATTAAAAAATAATGGTTTCCTCTTATCCTCTTTTGATAATCACTACAGTGAGACAGGGGGCACTATTTATGTGAATAGATGATCAGGGTAAGTTATTAAGATTGAAGTATTGAACACCTGCTTTCCCCATGCCGGTGTACTGTACACTGGATAAATTAAGTGGCTCTGGTGTGCACTCCACCACGCCATATAAGCTATAGTTCACGCCAGTTTTCCAATGGAGACACAGAAACTCAGCAAGCATGGCCTCACACAGGAATCAAAGATGGCGCCCCACCCTGAAGTCATAAGTTACAGGGTCGTCGCTAGGTTGTGTCTTGAAATTGCATATACCAGGGCTGATAAAGACAGGTTGGACTTCTATCTGTGAAGTTTTGCCTTTTTGTTAATAACAATTGGGTTGACAGGGGAAGATAAGAGGCAGAGTACTCCCCTACAGCGTCCATATTCCCAGGCTGTGCACCAGTCCTTAGGTAAGACTGTCCTTTTGCCCTTTTAGCCACATGGGCTGCACTTTTTATTTATTATTTGTAATGTTTTTGTGTTGTGGTTCTACGTTGTAGTATAAATTAGGTTTTAGAATTGTTTCAGTTCCGTGCTTTGCAGATGTGTTGTTATTTCGGTATTGATAGGGCGATTAATGGGCGTAAGTTTGCTGCTTTTTTGACCCACAGAAAAGGCATACCCCCCAACATGTATGAATGTACTTCAAGTGGTGCAAATACAAAACGGAGCAGTTTCCAATAGCAGCCATTCATGTTCAAGCATTTATTTTTCTGAACTTTTGAAATGTGATTGGCTAGAAATTAATTTACCACTTTTGATAAATCTCTATTATTTTATATTAATATAAATAAATACATGAATATTGATTCCTTCACTTCAGTTTCTTGAAAGAAAAGATTAATTCAAAAATAATTCACGAAGGTAGAATTTTTCATTAATATTGGATATTTTCTGCCGGTCCTTTTACCTTCCTAATTCACATGTATGCGAGGTAAGGTTGCAGTTACTTGGTTTAGCTACTAGACGAAGGATGGAACTGTCTGCTTCCTGTTCTATTCTCTGTTCATCACCAGCTAAGAGAAGCTGATGGTGATGGACACTCACTGATCTGATATTGAGGAACTATCCTTACATCATGTGATTAACATTTTCAGCCCAGATTAATTTATAGAATTAATTAAATGTTGTAGTTGCAGTTTTGCCGAAAGGTTGTTTCAAATTACAGCTCTCTATATATTAGTTTTGTTCCTAAGGACTAGCCACACTTTCAGAGGCAACGTTAGGCTATGTACATTGTACTCCCACAAAACTCTTCAAGCATCACAGATCTAAGATGTTATGTAAGGATTCTGTTTTGTGTGTGAATGTGGATTGAACCAATTTATTATTTATATTTCAAGGAGGAGAAAATATTCTGAATAATAATGATGTTCGGAATTCGGTCAATGAAGCTAAGAAGCTGGTGGATTCTGCATACTACCAGACCCGGACAAGGTAAGAATACTATAGCTCGGGGTGAAAAATGAGACCGTTAAAAGACGGTTTAAGGTTATCAGTCCCTGAAGTCCCTCGATCAAACCCCGTTCAAGACCTCTAAATGACTCCTGGTATTAATGATAATAATAATACCCATACACAAGATAGGAGACAAATATCAGATTGTGGGGGTTTCCACTGCTACCAGCAGAACAAGGTAGTGCAAGTTTCCCTTTTCTTCCCATAGTACAGAGACTTCTTGGTTGAAGATGTGTCTATGCTGAACCAGAAGACCCATAAAACTCAGTAGAGCCCCATTTGGTGCTTCATCAACTTTTGTAGGACTTAAGATCAGTTAACAATATAGACAAAGTATAAATCGGATAAGGGGAACTCACATAATTTTGGAGGGTCTATTTTGGAGTCGAGACCCCATCGATCTGACTTGCATTTTAACATTTTGCTATTTGCAGCCTATGAGCAGACAACAGTCATGTGCATTTAGCCTAATATCTTATAATATCATAAGAAATTGTTGCTCATCAAACAATTCTCAATGTATTTTCAGTCTGAAGGTTCGATCAAAAAGAGAAGATGCAAAAATATCAGATATAATGGCTTTCTTCAAACAAGCTGTAGGCGGAGCTAGAAACATTGTCCGATCAGCTGATTATCTGGATGTCACACTTCAGCTTGTAGCTGAGAAGTTAAAAATCAACTACCCACAAGCCGCCAATGTTTCAGGTATTAAAACAACATAACTAATGCTATAATAATAATACTGTATGTTGTATAATGTCTACAGCACAATGTATTTACAAGATCTCTGCTTTCTCTATTAGATACTGCCTGTTTATTACACTGTATATCACACAACTATTAACATGCACATGGTGTTATGTAGATTATCTGACAGAAGAACAGAATGAAATTATTGCCCAGCTGACCGGATGTGCCTATCAATATCTGCCAAAATTCTGCGAGCCAGCGCCCTACCGCACCATCACTGGGGAGTGTAACAACAGGTGAGAAACCTCTTTTAGACTATAAGGCTGCTCATTTTCTATTTAATATTACTCATAGTATTGTACAAAGGTATAAATATAAAATATTTCTGATCTATGATTACGCATAACTAATAATTAGCCCCTTAAAGGGGTTTTCCCATAAATTCAAGTTACGCCTTACCCACAGGGGACCGCCTGTAGTATATGTTATGTTTTCAAGGAACAAGAAATAGCAAAACTTGTACAAAAATAATTATGTTTATAATGTACTGAACATTAAAGGGTTATTCCTACCAATTAATAGCTGATAGATGTGGTCCCCTGTGTAGGTCCAGCACTTGCGCTCAGAAGAGGGGACACACTCATGATAGTGTTGCCTTTTTTCCTTAGTTTCCGCATCTAAAAGCGAAGGACACAAATGTATAATAAATTAATATGTAATGTTATATCAGCACATATCATCTAGTATTTGCACAGAAAACCACAATGTACAGTATGAATATTAAGGAATTGATTTTTCTTCACAGAAAGAAACCTTATCTTGGTGCATCTGGTACTGGCTTCACTCGTCTACTCAAGCCTGAATATGAGGATGGGATATCGCTGCCACGAGGCTGGACACCTAGCCGCACCATCCATGGCTTTACTCTACCCTTGGTAAGAGAACTTGCCTACTATTCAGGGCTGGTAGCAGTGAAAGACAGAATTACTGTAGGTCATTTGTCAGTTACTTACATTATCCAAACAGTAGTTTGGGTTCAGATATTAAAAATTTGCTTTGGGTTCGATTCCAAACCATTGTTGATCCAATTATCCTAGAAATTGTTATACAAATGCCACTAGTCTTCTTAAACGTTGATTTTTCTCATGGTAACACAAATCCCACTTGTAAAATAAACATAATAATTCCACAATAAATAAAGACATAATAAACCATGTTAGATTAAAAATTGGCCGAAATGCTTTATTATTGGGTTTCCAAAATAAATAATTAAATCAATAATTTTATTAAATGTATAAACAGAATAAATCAAAACTACAGAGTAACAACATAATAATATTATATTACTGAGCTGGGAGACACAACCCCACTAATAAGCAGTGCGATGGACAGGAGAAATAATACATTAGGGAGGGCTGGGCGAGGCGTTGTAACCGGATTCTTCTTCAGACTGGCCTAGACACCCTGCTGACAGTTCAATTTATGGGTAAGTGGCTTCGGCCAGCTGCCAATCAGCTGGCTGCCTCCAATATTTTGCCTGGTTACAGCACTGCCATAGATCTAGCTGTTTACCAATCACAGCTGACCTTCACCTTCAGCGAATCAGCAGGCAGTATCTTGGAAAACAACATCTGACAGAAAAGTGCAGAAAACTACCTCATGGAAAAAGAGGGAAACACAGAACATAAAAATTACCTCAGAATAACATTAATTTTCAATGCCAACATATAATCCTCCTTGTTAATCAACCCTTGAGAGCCATTTTAGGGGATTGTGTTACCATGTTCCCCCTTCAATAAAATGATCAATCCTATTTCATTAATATATTTCAAATGTTTAAAATTTTCCTCACTTATCTAATTCCTTCTACTTGGTCTGGGATGAATGAAAATGTTAGTTGGCCGCCATGTTGAAAGATTTGTCTGAAGTGAGTCGGGAAAAAAAATTTGGTTCCTGGAAAATGCCAGATTTGTACTGAATCTATGAGCCAGCAAATTGAATTGCTGATTGCTAGTTTTTTCCCCTCTGTTGTTAGAATATGTCATGATGACATAATAAGGCATCTGCACTGCGTATAATCAGAAGTAGCCATTTTATTCATCGATCAGTTGGATGTTCATGAAGTAAAAAATTTCCCTTGGCCCAGTTGTAACATGGTTTTCTGACTTTTTGTAACAGGCACGTGACGTATCAAATGAAGTTGTTAAGATATCCACTGAATCCTTGAAATTGGATGATGGAAGATCACTTATGTTCATGCAATGGGCACAGTGGATAGATCACGACCTTACATTCTCTGTTCCCACACCAACAACTTCATCATTTTTGCAAAATGTGGATTGTAATAACTGTGTAAAAACTCATCCATGTTTCTCCTTAATGGTAAGACCATTTCCTGACACATTTACATATCAATGTTTGTTAGTGGACCTCCCTTGTACCTATTTATAAGCCTCCACATGCTGAAAGATCATATAGATTAGGGGCATACAGAGGTATGGACGGGGCCCTATGGACTAGAATGGCATGTGTGCATGAGGACGAAGTGTCTTTGAAATGGTTGGGAAAAAAATTATCATGTTATATCAATAAAATGACAACAAGTCAACACATATCAAATATCTGAAATTCGCTTCTGTATCTTTCCAGTTTTCACCAGGGGATCCCCGATACATCAAAGGGACGGAGTGTATCGGTATGATTCGCACAGCTTCTGTGTGCCGTCTGACAAATCCTGTACGTGAGCAGATGAATGGTCTGACTTCATACATTGATGCCAGCCAGGTGTATGGAAATGACAACCATGTCGCCAACATGCTTCGCAATAACACAAACCAGCTGGGACTTTTGGCTATTAATCAGATTTTCTCCGACAATGGACTTTCCTTCCTGTCATTTAATGGGAACGCACCTGACCAATGTTCTATGTCTAACCCATCGTTAGGAGTACCTTGTTTCTTATCAGGTGAGATTTTGGAAAGTTCTCTGACTTGCTTGACATTTTTAGGCAGCCTATAAAGGAAAACAAGACTGCTTAGGCAGTTGTTTCTTTTATGTAGTACAGTTGTACTACAATAGCATCTGTCAAATAGATACCCCTTAATGCAAGTACTCGAAGGAAACTTAGATGTGTCCCCAATTCTACACCCCTCTTATTTCATGGCATACCTTCTCGCAAATACATCTTCCTTGTCTTCAATTAATTCTATTTTTCTGTCTGTGGTGGTAAAAGATTGTTTAAAGGACGTCTTCCACCAGGATGAAGGATTGTAAACCAAGCACTCTGACATGCAGGTGTGTGACAGGAACCATTTTTTTTTTTTTTTTAACACTTTTTATGACCCTGGTTTAGAGAAAAAAAAGGCATTAAAAATGATGAAAATAAGCCTGGCTCCAGGCTTCATTAAAACCAAAGGAGGACAGATCTCTGTAAGTGTATAAATTATATTTCAGCGCATAAATGTGTATGAATGAATGTATAAATGTATGAGCATACAAATATGTGTATTTTCTGAGGGAGTAGAGCAGCCCCATTCAGAAGTATGGGTGGGATGCAGCTTTTCCTAGTAACGCCCCTGCCCTACACTTCTCTATATATAATAAACCCAGAGCAACCAATCTAAGCACAGCTTTGATTTTTTCAGGTCAATATGAGAAATGAAAGTTGTGCTGTGATTTATAGCCGTGGCCTAAATACAGTTTCTGATTTAGAAACTCATTCCCATGCAAGATGAGCCAGGAAGCCCAATGTCTGATAAAAAAATGTTTTTCTTTGTGATCTTTTATTTCAGGGGACAGTCGTGCTAATGAGCAGCCCATGCTGACTACCTTTCATACGCTTTTCATGAGAGAGCACAATCGCCTTGCGACAGAGTTACATAAATTAAACCCACATTGGTCAGAAGAGAAACTATACCAAGAAGCCCGCAAGATAATGGGTGCAGTCTTCCAGGTGCCGCATAACTTTTTCATATTCAATACCATTAACTCCAATACTCAATACCATGACTTAATTGTCTTTAATGCCTGGGAGCTGGGTATACTTATTGCCACTAAGAATGTTCATTATAAAGAAAATTGTTATTTGGGATTAATTAAAAATGACAGGATCCCTTTAGATGACAATATGTTGACTGAAAGTTTTGTTTACTGTAAATTTTTCTTGACAGAAAATAACATACAAAGACTGGATACACCTCTTGTTGGGTGATGAAACCTCAAAAAATATTCCCACATATACATCTTACAGTGAAGACGTGAACCCAGCAATAGCCAATGTCTTCACCATTGCCTTCAGGATGGGTCACACACTGGTGCAGCCATTTGTTTACAGATTAGCAGAGGATTACTCTCCTGCCAGTCCAGAGCCTGTAATGCCAATTTTTGAAACATTTTTTGCCCCATGGAGAATAGCAAGACAAGGTAATCAATTTCATTACTCATACTCGAAATGTAAAATGTTATATTAGTAACAGTATAGATATACTAATCCTACCACGAATCAATAATCTTTACCGCTAATGACCCTTTATTATACCGCAGGTGGAATTGATCCAATCCTCAGAGGTATGATGCTGAATAAAGCCAAACTAAACCTTCAGGATCAGATAATGGTGGACGCCTTGAGGGAACGTCTTTTCCCAGTAGTTAATCGTATTGGTCGGGATCTTGCAGCATTAAACATACAGCGAGGTCGAGACCATGGGTTACCAGGTAAGACGTGGACACATTTAAAATTTGGCAATTTGAAATGAATCCTAACTATTTATTATTTCATATTATATTATACTCTTATATTGTGTTGTATGACACTATAAAACCCAGTCCCATAGACAGCCCTGCATTAGGTTTCCCCCCAAAAAAATTGTCCTAGATCATAGTCTTTTGTCTAGTCCTATTTCTCATCTATAATGTGAAGATATACAACTGATAATTTATGTGACTGTATATTGACTCTATCTTTCTTTAAAGCCGAATTGCAATGTTTTTAAGTCAATTGCTTGTTGGTCAAATACTTTTAACCCAAAGCAATGCTCACACCTGTGTCTACAAGTAAAAAAAATGTACAATTAACCACCTTGAGAACCTTTCACAACATCTACCAACTCCAACTCTTTGCATCTCTTTATTGGTGGTGTTCTGCTGATTCTGTTTTCTCTTGCCCCAAAGTTTTTAGCAATTGATGCCATTGGTTTATGAATCTACACTGTCAGGAGGGTAGTCCTGGGATGGAACAGACAACCTGCCAGTGTCTATTTGACAATAAGGAGCCTATATAATGAATTGGGTAAAACTACCAAAAAAAGTTCCACCTAGAATCTTTCACAGGACAGCTTTTAAAGGCTGCAAAGCATTGGTGTTGGTGGTAAAATGCCTCCTTTGTATGTATAATTGTTATTTTTTTCATGTATAATCTACTAAAACTACCAAAAAGAAATTATTCATTCCAATTAAAATATAGGGGAAGATAGATAAGCTAAAAATCCACATTGATCCAAATTCAATGGGTTGTGACTCTATAGCAAGAAGCCCAGATTTAATTCACAATTGGGCATCAAAGTCAAGGTTCTTGGTTTTTGGCACAATGTAAACTGGGAAGTAGGTGGAGTAGGACAGAGGTACAACATAAGCCACTAGAAAACTTCAGACTAACAGTTGTGAAAAAAAGTATTTTTAAAGTGTATTTTATTGAAGATCAGATCATGGAAGTAAGGGTTTGTCCACTTCAATAGTCAATATTCATCCCCCCTCCTTTTTTCCTTCCTCTACATTTCCCTATGCCTCCCTTTGATACATTTTTTATTAAAGTAATCTTCTGTACTCATAGGGTACAATGCATGGAGAAGGTTCTGTGGACTTTCAGCACCACGTAATGTTGATGAATTGGCCGATATACTGAAGAACAGGGAACTTGCTGAGAAGCTCATTCATTTGTATGGAACACCTGAAAATATTGATATCTTTGTGGGTGGAATCTCTGAGCCTTTCAATTCAAATGGGAGAATTGGGAAATTGTTCACCTGTTTGATCGGAAACCAATTTCGTAGGACTAGAGATGGAGATAGGTATGTGCCAATTTACAGAACAATAAATAAATTAAATGTATACAGTAAAACTTTTTTAACGGAAACCTACCATGAGGAATCCACTATCAGAAGTAGATCCGATGGTAGCTTCCTCCTGCCTCTGCCTAATCTGTAATTTAATAATCCTGGAGCCTAACCTAATTTATTACGAAAATTAAAGTTTTTTCAACATGCAAATTAACTGCAGAGGCTACTGGGGCGTGGAGTAGCCTTAGTTCTCAGTACCCGGCCAGGCTAGTACACGCCCCAGTAGCCTCTGCAGTTAATTTACATGTTAAAAAAACTTTATTTTCGTAATAAATTAGGTTAGGCTCCAGGATTATTAAATTACAGATTAGGGCAGAGGCAGACAGGAGGAATCTACCATCAGATCTACCTCTGATAGTAGATTCCTCACGGTAGGTTTCCTTTAAAAGACCCTTTTCTAGCCTAGATGTGTAGTGCAAGATGAGCATGTGACATCTATGCAGGCCACAAAACCATAACCAGTAGGAGTTGGATGTAGTCGCAGTTGAGCATACTCAGTCACACTTCAATAAATATTATAATGGACTGATTTTATTTGATCCTTATTTGTGCCAAAGACTTTGAATACAGTGAGATCTCAAAAGCCATTGTATGACTATCTTATTCAACTATTTCTGGTTGTCTCTAGACCATTCTAGTTATTGTCCAGTACGACCGCACTAAACAAGCAGCTACCAGGGCTCCAGTGGATAGGTGATTAGCTGATAAAAGTATGAAACAAGAGACAGACAGCTCCGTCCTCTGTTCAGTGGCCACACCAGGTTATTGCAGATCAGCTTCCATTCATTTTAAAGGGAACCTGTCACCAGGAGACCCATTTTTAGCACTCCCCCAGTCCCCACAGAGCATAGTACATATACTGCCAAAGTGTTTTTGTATAAAAAATAGGTTTTACAGAAAAAAAAGATCTGTTATATTGTACCTTTCATTAGCATCTGCTTTGTGACTAGGAAGTTGCCCATTGGGAGGGGATGGAAAGGAGCGGTTTCCCTCCCACCCCTGGGAAACATGTGACCTTTTCAAATATATAAATAACTCCCCACACTCGGGATTGGCTGTAGAGGCGCAGGGGGCGTCGCTAAGCCAAGTGATGGGTGTTTTCATATATTTGAAAAGGTCACATGAAGTAGCTGTTTCCCAAGGGTGGGGGGGAACGGCTCCTTTCCAGCCCCTCCCAGTGGGCAACTGCCTAGTCACACAGCAGATGGTAATGAAAGGTACAATATAACATATCTTTTTTTCTGTAAAACCAATTTTTAATACAAAAACACTTTGGCAGCATATGTACTATGCTCTGTGGGGACTGGGGGAGTGCTAAAAATGGGTCTCCTGGTGACAGGTTCCCTTTAATATGAGCTAAACTGCAGTAACTCGGCTAGGTATATCAAAGTGCTGCTTTGTATGTAGTTTTAACAATGGATAATGAATCCTTTTATCCTCTTTTAGGTTTTATTATGAAAGTCCCTCAGTTTTCAGCTCAGCTCAGATAAGATCAATACAGTCTGTGACTTTGGCACAGATCATATGCGCTAACACCAACATTAAAAAAGTTCCTCGAAATGTCTTTATGGTGAATAAGTTCCCAGAAGATTTCATTGAGTGTTCTAACTTCCCAGTCATGGATCTGACTCCTTGGAAAGCTTAGAAGCCCATATTGTAAGTATGTAAAGAAGTGAAATACAGGTTTTTGTTAAATGCATTTATACAAGTGACTAGTTTTCACCTCATTCCTAAATTGGTTGTATGGAACACCGTCACACAAGTCCTTTAATGTAACTCTTTTCTTTTTTTTCCAAATCCCAGATTATCCACTGAAAACCTCCAAGATGCAAACCTGAAACCTCTTGAATTGAATTTCCTTGATGATCCTACTTGTGATCATAGATTTTGTTCAGTTGATTCTACAACTGTAATGTTCCATCTAGAACATTAAAATTATATGAAACTGTTATATGTGTCTACATTCTTGAATATGACTTCAGTGTCCATTTGGCTTGTATACACATACATGGTCACAGAAAGTTCTGTTAAACTTTGGTGAATGCTGCTGTTGTTATTATAACAGTTTAGTAATACTCATGGCTTTAATTCGGGTCCATTGACACAGATGATATGAAAATTGTGTTTCGAGTCTGCAGTGATTTAGGAAATACAAAGTGTCCTTTTGTGTAGTGATAAGCAGTGTGTCATCTATTTATCCACCCTATATTTGGCCTCATGCACACAAAAGTATGAAAGCGGTTGTAAATATGTGTAGTATACGGCCCGATTCATTTCAATGGGCAATGTGACCATCCACTTCAATGTCCGTATTGTGCACTGTATCGTTTTCGATACATAAAAATAAAATGTCCTCTTTTCTTATGTATTTCTTTTGTGTATGTCCTAAATAAGTCAATGGGAACATATAAAATATGTGCTGCATACGGCTGTGCACTGTATGCTGCCGTATATATACGTGTAGTATCCAGGGAGACCAGAACCAGTGGGAGGGGCATTCTATCAGCCAACCAATAATCAACCATCCATAATTTGGCAAACCACTGTATTTTATACTGATACAGTGCCATATGTGCTCATACGGGTAAAAAAAACGTCCTGTATTTATGGCCAAAATCCACCTGTATATATGGACAGGAAGAAACATACGGTTTTACAATGTAGGACATATTGTAATGTGGGATCTATGTATGACACAGATTATTCATTGAGTACAAACTCCATGGTCACAGTGTGATGTGTAGCTGTGACTTCTGACTGATGCAGGCTCGGTGCAAATATCCCTTGTAGTCAGGTACAGCCTCCTGGAAATCTCAGTTAATGCTCCTAGACACGCCTTTAATGATATTACCCCCTCATAGTCATATTCCTTCAATCATAATAGTGCACACCCCACACCGCTGAAACCGCTTTCCATTTTGCATTTATGGTCCACAGAAAGTAGCTTTATTGTAGATACTGGGGTGGCATTCACCCTTTGAAATGCAAAGATTGAGCTCCATTCCCATTCCACAAAAAACGTGGCTGGTTCTCATCAGTGTTAATAATCTGCTTTCCAATTTTTATAACGCCTTACAGTTTAATTGGATATACACAATGGAGCCAAGACAAGACTCTAATATAAGTCAATAGGGTCTCTTTGGTACATCTGGTGTATCTTTTGGGCGAGGAGCTCCACACAGCCAGTATAGTAGAGAAAAAGAGAGGAGGAGATGAGGTAGACTGAAGAGAAGAAAAGGAAGAGAGAAGAGGACAATGGGAGCGGATTCATAATAAAGAAGAGAGGAGAGATTGCCGTAATGTTAGAGGATGTTGAGCCAAGACCAGGCAGCAACAAGGTTTCTAGATCCCTGCCCCACCACTCTCCATCAGAGATTGATTTTTGCTTTGAACTATTGTACTTACTGGGGCTTATTTACTAAGGGTTTGCGGCCGCACTCTTGTCAGATTTTCCGACTCATGCAGGATATCGGATGGGTAAGTACATGTGCCCCACTTATTTTTTTTCCCCCTTTTGTAACACACATTATACGACACGGACACAATGGGGTCCAATGTGGCACTCCCAAATGCAAACACCTATATGTCTGACTATGAAGAAACCTCCCCACATTCTTTTTAGAACACACAGTCGGGTTTGGAAAAGATACTTTGATGTGTTCTACATATTTAGCAGGCCCGGAGGACAATGTACTAAACTTTCTCTATGACTTAAACTCCACTTGGCCAGAACTCACAGGGGCACATGTATAAAACTTTTGGCTTGCCTTTTTCTTTAATTTTATGAGACTTTTCATGGTGCTTGTGCTCATTTGTGACCTTTTTGCACCAAAAACAGTTTCTTTGCAAACTGAATCCAGATGTGAAAGTAGCAGCTTTTTTTCAAAAGTTGCAAAAAGAGTCACAAATTTTGGAGCTTTTGCAACTTTTGTTTTAAAAAGTCCCAAATTCACTAAAGACGAAATACCAAGTGGGTTCACCTTGGGTAACTATGGCCCCTGCTGCACTGAACACCCGCTCTGATGCCACACTACCGGCCGGGCAGGACATCTTCTCTACTGCAAACTCTGCAAGTTGTGGCCACACATCAAGTTTGGCTGCCCAGTAGTCCAGGGGATCCTCTACCTGGGGTGGTAGAGTGCTGGGTCTGCTCCATGTCCTGCTGCTGATGGTGGCTACCCTCCTCACTAGGTGGATGAGGGAAGCTGCTCATTAAGAACTCCAGACTTAAGCTGCTGCTGATGGAGCTGCTACTGCTCCTACCCCCCCTCCATCTCCCCACGGCAGCCGTGGCAGTAGTTTGTCCTCACTGTATAGTGGCGCTGTATTGTGGCACTGAACCCAGACCACCTAGTTGATCTCTGAACTGGCAGGAGAGGTTGGTTCGGGACTGGTGAGGGGCGCTGACCTGCTCCTGGGCTATGCCAACTAAGGGTTGTCAGATGTCATTTGGGAGGAAGTGGATGACCTTGTCAACCAATCGAGAACCTTTGGGTTGTTCATCAACACAAAGCCGCTAGATGACACTGGCAGTTCTGGCCTCACAGAGTCACCCCTGTTGCGACGTCCCCTTATGCTGCATCCTGTGCCTGCTCCACCTGACACCTCTCTGTCTGACATAGTGGTTAATCAACTATGTTGATTTCACATAGATTTCTTGATATCAACTTTAGCAACAAAAAAGAACTTAAATTTGAGGAATACGAAACCCCCAAAACTGACAACCTGGACTTTAAAGGAAACCTACCACTTTATTACACTTATAACCCACAAATACCTTGCAACAGCTCAGGGTGAGCTGATGCCAGACCATATCTTGACTAGTAGCAGAAACCGCTGTATTCCGTCAAAAAGTGTTTTATTCGTTATATTCAAATCCTTCTTCGGCTGGGTCGGATGCTCTGCACGGATATCATACACCGACACTTGTGCTCTGGCCCCTTGATGTATCCGGTGGGGTGCAGAAGCCCTGATAAATACGCTGTATGCTAACCCCCATTGTCTCAATATCTTTCCATGACTATATAACTTTTAATTTCACATACACTTTTATTAACAGTTAAAACCACTAACATAAGGGATTCTTCAATTGAAACTATTTTAAACCAAAAAGTAGTTTCCCAAAAGTTTCACCAGGAAACACGGCTCATAAAATCCCCTGATATGATTTATCAGCTATTTGTTTAGCTGGCACGATACATGTGTTTGTAAAGCTTTACACTTTAGTCACAGTACTGGCTTTGTTAATTATATGTGTGTTTGGCTAGTTCCAGAACATCCATAGAAGTGCATGGAGAGAGCAGTGCACCCATGACACCTTTACAGTCACCACAGGTTGGAAATGGGTACAGCTTATATCTTGTGGACGGTGGACAAAAGGAAATTGTTATCTGTGACTCATGACACAATTGCCAATATAATAATAATAATGTAAAAAGGTCTGAACTGAAAGCTGTGAAATCACTAAGGACACATCAGGTCAAAGGCTAACCCACGTTAGCAGCATTGTGGGCGATTTGATTCAGTGACTCAAAACTGCCAAATTGTTACTGAATCTACGAACCATCAAGTAGATTCTCTCATCTCTAGTAATAAGAAAACAGAAAAAGTTGACCTGCTGAGTTCACAGGTCTCTATCTATTGCTCAACCGCATGTTGCTGTAGTTGTGATACATGAGGCTAGCCCAATTTATAACCAGTTTCAGTCACAAGGATTTGCTATCCATAAGTTTCATCCCAGTGTAGCCATTCCAACTTGACCATTAGTCATGCCAAAAACACCATCACTACCTGATCCTGCTCAGTGTGGGAATGACTCTTGCAAAGTGGCTGCTACACAATGGACATCTGCTTCAGGGCTTGTCCTCTGCATGGTGAAAGCCCGGAAGCAGGGGCGGATTAAGACTGCCATGGGCCCTGGGCTGTATGAATATTATAGCCCCTACAAATTACTTCCTACATATGATACAAGAATCAAGCTTCTTGGAGGATGCGTCCCTTCTGCCTGCTTCCTATCTGTGGTTTCAAGGCCTTTTAAGGTCTTTAAATTGCTCTTGTGTTAATGTGAGCAGGAACAAATGTACAAGGATTTCATGGTTGAAGGTTCTTCTCTGTATAAAATTTGGTGGGAGGTTTGGGTGACCATGGGCCCCTTAGAAGGGGGTGCTACCTGGGCTACTACCTAAACCGGCTATATTATACTTCACCTCTGACTGGAAGCAGGTACAGAACCTGATGATGATGTTGCGGGAGCAGGATATAGATCTTCAAAAAAGCCTTTTCTGGAAAACATAATTCACGTTTGTAACTGTTTTATGGTATAGACTAGTGGCCCTTTGGTTGTTATCTGATCTGCGTCGATCTCCTGTGTCAGATTGTTGATTTTATTGGTTTATTCTACATGAAAACTTAAAGCCATGAGGTCAGGTAAGTTATTTGGATTAATCTCTTTACAGCTCACTTTATCTGTACTTTGATATGACAGGCAGACGGGGGTTGATGTATTTACTTAACCTTAGATAAACGTTATAGTACAATCTTGTGCCTACATGATATCATTTAATGACACTTCCTGTTGAGATTCATACAATCTCATTATTTTTTCCCAACCATTACTTCATTGATGGGCAAAATGAGGTGAAGATGGAAATCAGTGGGCAATAAGTGTTTTCCTTATATGATCTTATATTCAGAGATACATAAACTTCGCAGGGGTCAACATGTAATTCCGGGAAATACATAAACATTTGTTGTCAAAAAAATTTATGCTATAGCTCAATCACCCAAACCAAGGTGTGGCGTCCGCTACCCTGTTATAACATTAAAACACTTAAGACAAGAGACATGACTAAGGAGTGACACGTTCGGGTTGGGAAGGGGGGGGGGTGAAGTGTGGACCATCCAGTTTGTCCTGTCAGGCTTTGTGCATCTACCCTCTTCTCGTTAAGCTTGTAGACCAATATGTATCCCATGGTGCCCATATAAGCACAAAAGTGTCCATTTTGTTATTCAAGAGTGTTCCAAAGTGCCAGTTTCCTTTACTCTGGCGTAAAAGTCCACCTGAGAAGGGGGTGCCGCTTGTTTCCATCTCGCAGAGATTAAGCATCGTGCCACCGTCAGTAGATGCATCATAAGTTTGGAACTGTGTTTCTTCAAACCAGTTGGGAAAATGTTCACCAAATAGATGCCAGGTTCCATGGGAATCTGCCTGCTTTCAATCTGAAGTTTCAGGACATTAGGGGGACCTTCATTGGTCCTGAAATTGCTCTTGTGTACATGTGTATTGAGAGCAGAAACAGATCTATAAGAATTCATGGGTAAAGGCCCTACCCAGTATAAAATTTGGTGGGTGGGTTGGTTGGCCATGGGCCTCCTGAAAGGCCTGTGGCCCTGGGCTACCACCCAAACTGCATTTATTATAATCCACTATTGCTCACAATTGGTTGTCAGAGTCCTGCATGCTCCCCATATTACTTGGCCATGCAAATAATGCAGGTACCCCAGTGTGACAATAGATTGGTACTAGTGGTGAGGCCTACTTTGTGAGTACATAGCTCTTTAACATATTATACGATATATTATAAAGGGGAGCAAATTTGCAAGGAGTAAACATCTAATAAGAGATTAGACTTTACCTTCACTACCTCTTTACAAGCTCTACTTTTCCCACAATGCTTTGTACTGCTTGTATAGAGTAAGTTATATTAAGTGACACCTGATTTTTGAGATGTTTGGACTTAAGACCCTTAGCTACACATTGAGGGAAGTAGTTTTTATTCTTTGTTTTTTCTTTGTTTCCTAGTCTTGTGTAGATTTAGCAATCTTTGTCCTCATATAAGGTTATCCAAGTGTTACCCATATCACAGTGTGTTTGGCTGGCGAAGTATGATAAAGTCCTGCCCATGGGGAGTATCTCTATCCAATCACTGCTACCTGCCTATAAATGACAATGGGTTTGGAGTGTTTTACATAAGACTTAGAGAGGTAAGTGGTGCTAGGTATCTGCTACTGACTGAATAATAAGTGACTACTATAATAACACTTTCTCTATCCTTTCTGTATCCCCAGGTGTCTCAGGATGAATTTTATACATATTTCTGCGCTAATCTTAATAGCAATTGTCCTGACAGAGACCAATGCTACTCCCAACCAAGGTAATCTCCATCTTTTTATTACTGTTATTATTCCACTAGAATACATGGGGAATGAATGACCAACATCAGATGTAGTGGATACTTATACTCTATATATCTCTGCATTGCCCTACGTTATTCCTCCTTGAGTTATTTGACACTTGGTTGCTACCATCTACTGATACTTTCATCACTGATTGGATGTAGTGAATGTTTTTCGACCCAATCACAATTGGTAACACCCATTGGACAATTCATGTCAAACATTTCCAGGAGACTCAGCACCCTGGAGGATTATAAAAGAGGTTCATAAGAATATTTACATTATGGTTATTTCCTAAAATAGGTTTTATGGAACGTTTTAAAATTACATGACAAACATCAAAATTCCACTCATAGAAATTATAAAACAGGAAAATGTAGAAGTTCCTATAGGAAACAACAAACTGGTGCCCAAGTCTCAAGGTAATAAATAATTTCCAAGCATATGATCTTGTTTCAGCCATGGTCTAATAGACTATGTGGCTTCCTGCACTTCTGTGTATATTTGTACACAGTTTATGTTTGGTCCAGTCTTCATAGGTTGTATGTGGCACAGTCTTTGCCACCATCTTAGTCTTCCTGTAAACCAGTGCCATGAAAAAATGTACCCCATGTCCCCAGGTGCTTCCAGAACAAATTTCACAATGGGAACAGCATCCATCTGCCATTCATAAATGGCACTATTAAAGCAATGTAACTACATAGGACCCAACTATTTCACCCCAGTGGCACAATACAAAACCAGGAATATAATAAATAGGGAAATATTTGGAGTTAGCATTGGTTTATATCTGTTGTTTTACATGTCTGTGGCAAGAAGGGAAACACTGTCTCAACAGTTTATGAAAGCCCCTTCAATCAGCAAATCAATGATGGTGGTGGTTGTACAGTGCTGGTACAGGGAGTTGGATCCCAATTATTTCATACTGCAGACCATTGTGGTGCATAGTTTATCAATATTATAGACCTGAAAAATACCTTAAAGTATAATTTGCAACTATTACGACTTTAAAGGAAATTTACCATCAAAAGCAAACATGATAAGCCAGGGACACTTACTCATCGATCCAGCAACTGTGACTGTGGTAATCTTCTTATATTTGTTATTTATTGCCCACTTCCTTCTACAATCAAATATTGCAATTATTCTAATGAACCTAAGGGGCTACCCTAGCCCCTCTGTTATCTGCCTTTATAGGCTGTTACATTGTCTTACCCTCCCCCTGCTTCCTCAGACTTATTAGTATAATTTTAAAAGTTGAATTTAGGGAGGAGGCCATGGATAACAAATATAAGAAGATTACCACAGTCACAGTGCCTGATCCATGAGTAAGTGTCCCTGGTTTATTACGATTGATTTTAATGGTAGATAAAGGGGTTGTACACTTTCAGCAAATAATTGATATTGTTTGTGTAATTAAATGTTATACAATTTTCCAATATACTTTTTGTATTAATTCCTTACGGTTTTCAAGATCTCTGCTTGCTGTCATTCTATTGAACACCTCTTTGTTTACTTCCTATGGATGAAAATCAATCCTTGGTCATGTGATGTCACACAGGTGCACAGCTCGTTATATCACACGGCTCTGATTACTCCCTGATATATATATAATGAGTCGTGCACCTGTGTGACATCACATGACCAGGGACAGATCTCTATCCCTCGGAAATAAACATAGAAGCTTTCTAAAAAAGGACAGCAAGCAGAGATCTAGAAAAAAGGAATTGATACAGAAAGTATATTGGAAAATTGTACAACTTTTTCTTACACCACCCATATCAATTATTTGCCGAAAGTGGACAACCCCTTTCCGTTTTAAACTCATCTGAAAGATGAAAGTTCCAAAACAAGTTGTCTGAGACAAAGATCCTGCATTTTGTATATAGAGGTAAAACATTTACATCAAATTACAAAATGTAACAACATGTTACTAAGTATAATACTACAAAGCTGAGTAGTCAGGTTCCCCCTGGTGATCCCCCAAAAGCTACACACTATTATTTCAGTAGACTTAAAGCTAATGATAATAAGAAGTACATCACACAGAATAGACTGGGAGACACATTTATTTAGAATTTAGCTTCAAATAATTGGCTCTTGCTGGGCTACAGGCCGCCTGCACATTTAAGAACAATGAAGAATAAAAATTTGTGGAGCTGTGATTTATATTTTCAGCCTTTACCTGTGTCACATCTTTTTTTGGTGAATCACTCCATCCCAGTGCAAATCCCTAAAAGCAGTCAGGCTGTCACATGGCTAGGAATGCTGAGCTAAACTAGCGCTGTACACCCTCATATTGTATTGCTCTATTTGATATCATATATTGCATCGTTGTCTCTGGCACAGGATTAATCTTCGTTATGTTTTATTTAGATGCAGAAAATATTTTGAGCAATCATGTTATTCGAAATTTTGCTAAAGAAGCCAAGAAGCTGGTGGACGCAGCATACCTCCAGACTAGAACAGAGTAAGAATAATTCATCATACAAAGAACAAATAGTAATAGATTTAAAGTAACCTCCACCCATAAAACAAAACTTGACTGTACATTAGTTATTAAAGAGGACCTGTCGCCCAGAAATACAGCACTAGGAGCTGCTTACTAAAGTCAGCAGCTCCTAGTGCTAAAACAAACGCAACAGTGTTACAATGATAGCGTTATAGGAAGCCTCTGATAACGCTATATAACATAGTTGCGCTGTACATTACAAACACCGGACCGCTTTCAAAGTGGTCTGGTGCATTCATGAGGGGGGCAGTTCGAGGCGCTGTCTCTTCCGCGGACCACCCTGCTTGCTCCATAGCTCGGCGGTGACTGCCACACGTCATGCGGCGGTCACCGCCCCTAATTCCACAGCTGCGGAGTACAATAGAAATGCCGTACCGCTTTCGAAACGGTCCGGCGTTTCTATTGTACTCCGCAGCTGTGTTAGATAGCGTTATCGGAGGTTTCCAATAACGCTATCATTGTAACACTGCTGCATTTGTTGTAGCACTAGGAGCTGCTTGCTTTAGTGACAAATTTCTGGGTGACAGGTCCTCTTTAATTGTTAAAAAAAAAACATAGTTTGACATAAGCCACTGGATGGCATTTCTCAATATCCATATGGCAAAGCATTAATCCCATGTTAAACCATGGGAGAACATTTAGGGTTATCTAAGACCATTCCTGATTTAATCTTATAAAGGCTGGATTTGCTCTTTTTCTAACTTCTTATGCCCTGTTTTTTTACAAAAAAAAACCCTTTTAAAATCATGTTAATGAGCCTTATTTCTTAAAAATAAAGGCATAATAAGCTTAAAGAAGAGCAGATTCTGCCACAGAGGGCACACACCAGTAGGTCAGTGTGCTTGGTTTACAATCCTTCATCCTGGTGGTAGATGTCCTTTAAAAGTGATTAATTATATTTGAATTCCAATAATTTAGTAACCGATATAATTTTAGTTTAAAGACACGAATGAAAAGGGAAACGGCAAGATTTCAAGATATCTTGGCATTCTTCAAGCAACCTGTAGGAACAACCAGAAATGCTATCCGATCAGCAGATTACTTGGATGTGACTCTACAGCTCATAACTGAGAACTTGCAAATGATCCATCCTGGTCCATTCAATGTCTCAGGTATTATATATGGTATAGACTACAGGGGGATGGGCATGTGCAGTTATGTGAAGCAACATGAGCAATCATTGGGACCTCAAAGAGGGACCTAACAAAGTAGTGGGATGTAGCCAGTATTCTCAGATCACTGGATTGATCTCAATGATCAGACACACATCCCCTATCCTGTGGGGCAACCTAAGTGATCATCTGTGAGACATCCCCTTCACAGAATATGTCCAAAAGCGAAAGCATTGCACCAGTGCATCTAAAAGACAAACAGAAACTTTACCATTAGATTTGAGGAGATCTCATCACATGTATGATAGCAAAAGGCAAGAGACATTTAAAACTTAGAAACACAAAGGGGCTCATTTATCTTTGGATTTTCTCTTATATTTGAGACTTTTTTGACACGTTTGTATTTTTGCATCTACATTTGCAACTTTTCCATTCTCCTAGCAAAGTTAGCTGAGCAATAAACTTTGTCTTGCACCTGATATATCTTTAAATTCCAAAAATGGATGTATGGAAAAGTCACAATTTTGGTGCAAATCGTGGTCAAAAAACCAAATAAACTCCAGTCCTGATGAGAAGTTGTAAAAACTTTAGAAGGCGATGTATAAGATTATGCAACTTTTTAATAAAAAGTCATAACAACCTCAAGACTTATTCATCAACCTCTAAGATAAATGAAACCGGTCCAAAACCCAGAAAAATCCAAGAAAGATACACACAAATGCTTTAACTAAAGATAAATGACCCCCAAAGACTTTGTTGGCTCTAGCCATAGTGATGAATCTGTCAACATAGGAGAAATTGTCACAAACTATTTTAATGATTACTCAAAGTTTTCGTTTAGTTAGCATCCATTGGTTATTAAAACGTATCAAAGTCTGACATATCTTAAAATTACAGTATAATGACAACACAGTACTCAAAGCTTTGTACTTTTTACCTAGCCGATGAAAACGATGAGCCGTGAAACACTGAGTTTAAACTGGAAAAATACAACAGCAAAAGGCATTTTTGAAAGATGAAGAACACATTTGCTTCTTTCCAACTATACCTGTATTTTTTCCAATTGTATTTTTTCGAGTGATTAAAACTGTGACTGAAATGCGCTGTGTGCACCCCTTCTGCAACATCCCCCTATTCATTGAGGGACACAATAAGAAATTATTAATGTGTCAATCTATTCCATAGATGTACTAACAAATGAACAAAAGGAAATTATAATGCAGCTGACTGGATGTGCTTATCAGTACCTGCCAAAAGTGTGTGACCCATCGCCCTACCGTAGTATCACAGGAGAGTGTAATAACAGGTATGAAACACCATCCATCTTTACAACCAGATTACTGTATAAGCATAAGATCCAATAGCAATATTTGGTTTACTATTTGTTAATGTGAAAATGTAGACCAGACAACATTTTCTTACATTGGTCTGTTAAAGGTGTTTTCCCACAGGATAGGGCCTAACATGCTGATCGATGGGGTCTCAGTGATGAGACCCCCACAGATCATGAAAACGAGGAGACCAATAGGGTCCCAGGTACCTCAGTTGGACTCCTCGTCGCTCCGGGAGAGTAAAGGTGCAGACGGCCACGCATGACTGTTCTGCTACATACATCTCAATGGAGCCGGTAGAAATTGCCAAGCTCCCTACTCGGCGAACTCCGTCATCTCCATAGAGAACACGAATAAACGAGTGACAAATTTCTTTTAAAACTTTTCTCGTTTTTACATGCTTAAAAATAGGGCCCAACAATCTGAGGTCTAATAATGTGGGTGTCCTTGTATATAGCAGAGGAGCCTTTAGATCTCTTGAGACATCATGGCCCAGTAGGAACTGCTACCCCTCCACCATCTATAGATAAAATCTACTTATAAATATATATATATTCAGATCTTCCAGTAGAATTTAATGTTTTACCCTCAGAATGGGTTAAAGACCTAAGACATAAGGGAAGAAATACCCCCCTCTATGATCCCTATAGTTCAACTCTTGGGTCTCTTGCTCTACTTTCCCAATACATGGGAAACAACCTGCCTGATCCAGTAATTGGCTAAACTGTGATTCCCATTTCAGAAAATAAGTTATTATGGGGGAGATTTATCAGAAGTGTCTGAGAGCAAAACTCTTCTAGTTGCCCATGGTAACCAATCAGAGCTCAGTTAACTTTTTGCCACATCTGTTTGTAAAACTAAAGCTGAGCAATGATTGGTTTCCGTGGTCAACTAAAACAGCTCTACTCACAGACACTTCTGATTAATCTCCCTCATCATTTGTATTATAAAAAGTTATAATTTCTGTATCAATTGCTCATGGTTTCTAGATCTCTGCTTGCTGTCAATCTATACAAAGCTTTTACGTTTACTACCAATGGGCAGACAGGTTATTATAGCTCATTATAACACACAGCTCCGATTACTCTGTGTGACTATGGTCACACTGGATGTTTGGTCCACTGGATGTAAAGATATAAGTTTTCTATAGACTGACATCAAGCAGAGATCCAGAAAACTATGAGGAATTGGAAACCTATATAACTTTTTATCCTGAAACATTAACAATAACTTTCTGAAATGGGAATAGCCCTTGAAGGCATATAACTGTGTTTGATGATGTAACTCCAGCACTGCCAGTAGGGACCAAGACTCTTCAGTGGAATGTGTGGGGCAAGAAATCTTTTTTGTATCTTTCTATGCTATTGTATGCCTATTTTAAATCCAACCCCTTGTTACTTGTTATCGTAATTTATTTTTGATAGAAAGAAACCCTTTCTTGGTGCATCCAACACTGGTTACAAACGTCTTCTCACACCTGAATATGAGGATGGGATATCACTGCCACGAGGCTGGACATCTAGCCGCACCATCAATGGATTTACTCTACCTCTGGTAAAATAAATTATAACTAGGGTATTACTACTACTACTACAGTGGCAGGATAATTTGTGTTCTAATGTATGTTTACACCACGATTTAAACAATCCCATACGTTCTATACTTTGTACTACACTAAAGTAATGATTTTCATAGATTCCAGCACATTGGGGCACATTTACTACAGGTCCGCACACCGCATTTCCGTCGGCTTTCTCGACTATTTCCGTGACGCATTTAACAGGAGTTTTTGTGGAACGCGATCAGATTTTGGCACAACCGCGTCGACTTTCATGCCACACAAATCGGGGGTTGTGGCCGTCGGACAACCCGACTGATTAGGACTAAGCCCGGGATTTAAAATTCAAATTGTGTCGCAAGACAATGCACTCACATACACTGGAAAGAAGAAGGTGAATTCCGGCGGACCTCATCGGGGAAGCAACACATGCAGGATCTCGGGCGCACAATCTTAGTGAATTGTGCCGGACTTCATCCTCCTCGGACAATGAACCTCGGGGATCGCTACGGGAACGGGGTAAGTAAATGTGCCCCATTATATTTTAAAGGGAACCTGTCATCTGGCTCCCCAATAGAAAAGTGTTTTATAATAAAACTGGCTTTTTCCAATAATAAGAAATGTTATATCAAAGTTTAGCTTTCTCTGCAGAGCAGTGTCCGGTGTCCCATGGGATTGGCCAGTGAGAAGTGGTTCTCCCCTACCCTTGGGAAACCGCTCCGCCATGCGTCTATTTCACATAGGAGGGATAAAATTTGAAATGGACACATGACAGAGGTTTCAGAGGTTAATCTTTTTATTTGAAAAATCCAGTTTTATTATAAAAACACTTTTGCAATGTGCACAATATTTTCTATGGGGACATGGGGGAGCCAGAAAAAGGGGCTCCTGATGACAGGATCCTTTTAAATATAACACAATAATTTACATAGATCATGGACTATACAGTCTTACATATTTACCTCATGAACTCACAATTAAAGGGGGGGGGGTTACAATATAATAAAAAGGGGGCTTTTCCTTTAGTTTTTTAAATAACAGAAAAAGACAGTTCCTAAAGTGACGGATTCCTATGACATACCATCAAACTACATATTCCTCAACAGGCCCGTGCTGTATCAAATGAAATTGTAAAATTCCCCACCGACTCAATGACCTTGGATGAAAGTAGATCGCTCATGTTCATGCAGTGGGGTCAGTGGCTGGATCACGATACTGACCTCTCCCCGGAGACCCCCGTAAGATCAACATTCTTTCAAGGACTGGATTGTGAGCAGAGCTGCGTCAAGGCACATCCTTGTTTCCCATTACAGGTTAGAGACTATGCTCTGGTGGGACTGAGGGAGTGCTAAAAATGGGTCTCTTGGTGACAGGTTCCCTTTAATCCCTAGGAAATACTAGTAGCCTTAAATTTGGGTTGTCTACTTCTGTATCTAGGATAGAGCTTTAACCCACCGGTATTCTGGTGGGCTAGTAAAACTTCTCTTTTCTTTCAATCCATTTCTGGTTTTGGCCTAAAAAACTGGCCATGTGGCCTTAGTCTAAGAGGCTATCAGCTTAGCATTGCATAAAAGTTTAAATACAAAATCTCTTTGGTGTGACAGAAAGATCTCAATATTGCATCTTGAAATCAGGGCCGGTTCTAGACAAAGTGGGGCCCTGGGCAAAACTAAAAGTGGGGCCCCAAAACAAAACTATTTTATGACCAGTCACAGTCAGCAAGAGGCTCCCTTTAGTATGGTAAAACAAACTGTAATATGGGAGAATTTTATAGGAGATAGATGATAGGGAGATTGATGGGCAGCACCGTGGCTCAGTGGTTAGCATTACAGCCTTGCAGCATTGGTCAACATCTGCAAAGAGTTTGTATGTTCTCTCAGTGTTTGTGTGGGTAGGTTGAATAGATTGTGAGAGCCATTGGGGACAGGGATGATTTGGCAAGCTCTGTGCAGTGCAGCGTAATCTGTGTGCACTATATAAATAAAGGAGTTCTTAATTATAATTATTATGATAGAAGATAAATATGAAAGATGAAGAGAAATCGAAGATTGATTAATAAATAGAGAAAAAATTAGATATGTAAATGGTAAGATTGTAGGAGATGATAACTAGAAAAATAGATTTTATATATATAAATATATATATACAGGAGATAGCTGATAAGCATCTTCACTCGGGAATTGATCCAAGGGGTATTAACCCTTTCACTGCCCGGCATTTCTGGATATTTTGTCGCATTATTGACCAGAGCAATTTTTACAATTTTGACGTTTAAAAGTTACATATGAAATTACAGCAAATAGAATTAAAAGAAAAACCAAACGAACCACATATTTTCTGAAAGCAGACACTTGCCCCATTTTCAAAGTTGCATTAAAGAGTTTATAGACATGGGCACCTTCATGTAATTTTGAATCAAACTGAAACATTTTATTAAAAAAAACTAAAATTTGACTTTGTAAAAAAAATGTGCTCCAAACAGAAAATATTTACCTTCACATCTCCTAAATGTAATAGATGGACATTTGTAGAGTTCACAAATGCCTCATATTGATATGTTCACATAAATAAATCCACATAATATCACTAAGTTTGAAAATAACTAGATATCTGCTTTTCAGCTAGAAATTTTAAGACAGTCACAACCTGCAAAATATATCAATAAAACAGATTAAAAAGTTAAGGCCATAAATCCTACATAATTTTGAAAGCAGACAATCAGGTGATGCATTTGGCAATTAACGTGTAAAATTTCCACTAAAATATGAACAAATCCAGATACTTATAAAAAGAAAATATACTTTCCTAAAAAAGATGTAAGGAGATCATACACACCCCACATGTGTATATTCACAAAAATATGCAGCAAAGGGAACGTTAAATCCACAGGGGCACCAGACAATTTTTGCAGAAAATTGCACTGAGCGTCACCCAGATATATTATTGTATGCTCCTTACACAATGGTAACACAAATATATAACTATGTATCCATAAACCAAGCTAACAAGTAACCAAGTACCATATATAAAGTGAATATTTCCATTATCTGAGGTGCAGCAGCTCCTGTGTGCAGCAAATTCTCCCTGTAGCTGCCAGCTAAGAATCTGGAGGGGGTGGGTACACTTCAGGGGGCTGTATCTCTGGCTCTGTGACACCTAGAACATTTATTTTTCTAAGTGTCAGGAAAACTGAGATATTAACTGTTAAACTGCCATTGGGAGTGATTTTTATATTTGCCTACCCATAGAGCAGGCCATGCTTGAAAATATACCTAATGTTTGTCAAGGGAACCACAAGAAACTTACATTAATTAATAGTAATATTCTGTATTTTATGAGTGGAAAGTGCCTTCTTCCATATTTACTTGGCTTCTCTCATGGCCCATCCCTTACCAATCAAATCAGTTTTTCTCTGAAATCTCTGGTAACTTTTGTCTTGCTTTCAAGATGGACATAATCTCATTGAGGTGTCAGTCTGTATAGAAAGCTACAGAAGGGGGAGGAGTAAGCAGGAGTAAGCCAGAGTCACAGCTGGTAGGTGTGTGAGTCTTGAAACTGATAACCCTGAATAGCCTCTGTACATTTTAGATCCCATTCATGGATAACAGGTATGTCAGTGGCTCTGAATGTATCCCGATGGTTCGCTCCGCCCCAGTGTGCAATTTGGTGTCTCCAGTTCGTGAACAAATCAATGCTTTGACTTCATATGTTGATGGAAGCCAAGTCTATGGCAGTGACATCAAAGTAGCCACCATGCTTCGAAACAACACAAACCAACTGGGTCTACTGGCTGTTAACCAGCAATTCACAGACAATGGTTTTCCTTTCCTGCCTTTTAATGGAAATCCAGATGACCGATGTGCGAGGACAAACCAGCCATTAGGAGTTCCTTGCTTTCTAGCAGGTGAGTCTGAGCAAGGTCATTTAATGTACTTTATAAAATTTAATGGGTAACCACTGGGGATATTACACCAATATTAGTGGCTGCTGCTAAAGCTTCCTGTTTACCAGCTATTGCCAGGCAACACATGGGCCTTTTGTTATTTTAGGTTTCAATATGTAGCCTGGGAATTAACAGTAAATCCATTTATCACTTGTAAGACCAGTTCTTTAGTTCCCGTAAAGGTATGAAAAGGGACTATGTGGGTTCTTGCCACCATACAAGAGTTTTTATAGAGAGCTTCACAAATATTATCTATCATTGCATGTTTTTCTATTTATTTTAGGGATAAATTGTGTAAAATGCAACCCCAATGCTTTGTGTCCTTTGAAAGAAAACCTACCAGAAATGGATGTGATGGTAGATTCCTTCTGCCTGCCCCTGCCTTAATCTGTAATGTAATAATCCTGGAACCTAACCTAACTTGTTAAAAACTTTAGTTAAGTAATATGTAAAGTAACTGCAGAGGCTACTGGGGCGTGTACTAGCCTGTCCGGGGACTGGGTGCTAAGGCTTCTCCAAGCCCCAGTAGCCTCTGCACATTATTTACTAAAATAAAGTTTTTCAACAAGTTAGGTTAGGATAAATTCCAGGATAATTAAATTAAAGAGATTAGGGGAGATTAGGGCAGAGGCAGGAGTAAACTACCATCAGATCTACTGATAGTTGATTCCTCATGATAGGTTTCATTTAAAGACATAGATTCTGAAGTATTTCAACTTTTCTCATTCCCACTCCCAATTAAACAGTGTCTTTCCCAGCCCAAAACCATCCATCTGGTAGAAAGCCGAGTTTGCATATTCCCAGTACCAAATATGTTAACTACTGCTCTGAACTTTCAGATAGGTGGGTAGGAAACCTCTCCCCACCCAGGTGACAGTAGGAAATTAATTTCATTGAACTTTGTGGGCTGTGCCAGATTCATTGCAGTGGCTTCTATCGTAGGATGTAAAGAGTTGGAGTCGGTGGAGTTGGTAAAAGTTCCTCTTTAAATCTTTCATACATATTGATTAAACTTTTGGAGTAACTGTTATTTAGCCATTTATGAGTGCATAATTTTGGGTCCAGGTCACTGATGGTTTATATTTATTTCAGGGGATGTTCGAGTTAGTGAACAACCGGGTCTGATAGTGTTTCATACTCTCTTCTTGCGAGAACACAATCGTATTGCTACAGAGCTTCATAAGCTTAACCCAACTTGGACTGGAGAAATAATATATCAAGAAACCCGCAAGATAATAGGAAGCATCCTGCAGGTACAATATATCAGACTCCTGCATACAAGCAATAATAATGCTGCTGTTGTATACTCATGTTTCACTAGGATCTATAGACCATCCAGGACCACTCCTACCCTAATCCTCCTGTAGTGCCACTACTATTTATATTTGTGTATATATATATAAGTATATTATACGTATATTTGTGAATATATATTGTTTTTGGTTGACAGAAAATAACATACAAAGACTGGCTACCATTGCTGTTGGGACAAGAGATGGCAAATGTTCTTCCAAATTATGGATCCTACAATGAGGATGAGGACCCATCAGTATCAAACATTTTCACCATTGCCTTCAGGATGGGTCATACCCTCATACAGCCATTTATTTACAGATTAGCAGAGGGTTACCTTCCCTATAACCCGGAGCCAGTTGTTCCTCTCCACAAGACCTTTTTCACAACATGGAAGGTGGTGAGACAAGGTAAGCTATTCTAAGCTTGTTCCTCATTATACACACTCTCATGTATTTGTAATACAGTGGATGTTACTTGTGTATTTGTGTTAAAGCAATGAGCATCCAGCCTTGGTTATTTCTATTAAACCCTTCATGTAGGTGGAATCGATCCTCTACTCCGTGGTATGATAGCCAATAAGGCCAAACTAAACTGCCAGAATCAGATGATGGTTGATGACCTGAGAGAACATCTCTTCAAGATGATCAATCAAATCGGTCTTGATTTAGCTGCTCTTAATATACAGAGAGGTCGAGAACATGGACTACCAGGTAAAGTAAAAACTTTTAATCTGAAGCACAATATCCTTAGATTACAAAATAGCATGGAATATCGTTAGACTTGGTAGTCGTGGTTGCCGTGACAATTGTAAAGGAAGTAGTTGTCATTTTCATATCACCACAACCCCAGGATCACAGAAGAACCTTTCGAACTAAAACTCTGTCCTAGAGTACACAGATTTGCTATAACTAAATGTTTTCTTATAATAGCTTATAAAAGGTAAATTTTAAAGGAAACCTAAAACATGGATGCAATGTTTCTAATACAAGCACAATTACGTGCTGGTGTGTGCTTCCTGAAACAGAATTCATTTTATTTTTTAATCTAATAGATAAGTTTTTGCAAAAACTAAGCTATTAATAGCAAAAAGCCAAAAGGATAATGTTTCAGGAGGCACACCCCAACATGTAAGTGTGTTTGGTTTACAAGCACTGCCTCCATATAACAGATTTCCTTTCAAAGTGTTTTTAGGGAATCCTGGAAACCCCCCCAGTGGCCTGGGGCAGTGGTGACCAAAAAACATGTACTCTGCTTCGGATCCTATGTCCAGTTTTGCTGCATTCTCCTGGTCTTCTGCATTCACAGCTTGGATGGATTGTAGGACATCTGATACAATATAGTGGATGTCTGCTGAGCCCACTGATTGGCTCACCTATGAGGAATCGAGAGACCAGCTGGAACCAAGAGTAGAGTAAGCCCATTTTCGTCTTCCTTGGTTACTCCTACATCTGCTACCAGGAGGTTTCAAGGATTGCTAGAAAACCACTTTAAATTGTACAACTGTTATGATCGTTTCCTATATCTTCTGATGATTTCTGCCGTACATACAGGAAAAGACATCAACGGTACAGCACGGTGACTCGTGTGTGTGCACAATGTACCAAGGACGGGTGCCATAGGTGTCTATGGGGACCTATAATTTGCGGCCGGATGTCGGTCCCTCAAATGCCCGTGGAAGGGGCCTAAATGAAAGTCCTGCTGACACTGCACATGCCTGTTGATTCACAGCTTTCCCTTCTATGTCATGCAGAATGCCATTCTCAGGCAAGAAAGCAGAAATCACCTACTTTACATGCTAAATATTTTCTTTATTTCTCTAGGATACAATGCATGGAGAAGGTTCTGTGGTCTCTCTGCCCCACGAAATGTGGATGAATTGGCCACAGTCCTGGAAAACAGGAAACTTGCTGAAAGCCTAATAGAGTTATATGGGACCCCAGAAAATATTGATATCTGGGTTGGAGGAGTGTCAGAGCCTTTGGTTCCTGGAGGAAGAACTGGAAAGCTGTTTTCTTGTTTAATTGGAGGACAGTTCCGTAGAACTAGAGATGGTGATCGGTTTGTATCAATTTTAAGTAAAACAACATACAATTGTTTCTATTTTACATAATTTAAAATAATGTAATCCCATAATAAAATGACTTTTATCACTGGTATACCTTTGGGTTGGATTACATAAAGGTTTTGGATATCTGTAAATCACAGTTTACAGATTACAGTTGGCCCAAAAAACGCTGAAGATGTTTGACTGTTGCATCTTTGTTTTTCTAGGTTTTTCTATGAAAATCCCTCCGTTTTCAGTGAAGCCCAAAGAAGATCAATAGACAGAGTGACTCTGGCACATATTATTTGTGCTAATACCAACATAAAACAAGTCCCTCTAAATGTCTTTCTAGCCAATCAGTACCCTGGAGGCTTTACTGACTGCTCCAATTTACCTGTACTGGACCTACAGCCATGGAAAGCTGAAGTCACTAACAGTAAGTGCAAACCTATTGTGCTTATTTACTAAGGGTCCATGGATGCTCATTCATCAGATTTCGGCTGTTTTTGCATTGCTATGACAAGTATTTAACGGGGGATTGAGTTACATGCGATCGGATTGTGGCGCGGCTGCGTTGGCTTTCATGCAACAGAAATCAGGTACGGGCCGTCGGACAATCCGACTGATTCGGACTGTGTACAGGATTTAACTTTCAAATTGCAAGATCATGCACGTACATGCACCAGGAAGCAGAAGGTAAACCTCGGCGGACCTGAGCGGGGAAGCGACACATGCAGGATATCGGGTGCATGATCGTAGTTAATCGCTACACAGTGCATTATCACCGGACAATGCACTTTCTGTGAACTGCTCCGAATTTTCTGAGCAGTCCCACAAATCTCCACAGGGAAATCAAGAGCGACAGATCAGAATTTTCCTAAACCGAACTAGAGGATTTACTTCAGATCTGTGGATGATTTTCAGAAATATTGACAAATCGGTTTTGTGTTGGATTTTTTCTATTAAACTTACACATACATTACAAAATAACAGTAACCAACGCCTTTAAAGGACACCTGTCATCAGGTCTGTGTCACTATTTCTGTCACCACTACCTGTTGGAGCAGCTCACAAGAATTCCATCCCAGCCTTTATCTAGTTATTTCATACATTAATCATGGTAAAATCATCTTTTCTTTATTATGTAAATGAGGCTGGTCACATGGTCATGTCATGTCACCCATGTTACCCCTCCCCTCTCCTCCCACTGATCATGTCTGTGTTATGTTTAGTAAAGCATTGCTAGTGTCTGTGCTTTATCTGCTGACATGCTCTCCCTCCTAATACACATGTGTGAGACACAGAGATCAGCTACACATGTACCTGATATGTTCTGCTATAACATGTGTGCGACACAGACATCAGCTACACAAGTACCTGACATTTTCTGCTGTACACATGTGATAGACAAAGACATCAGCTACACATGAATCTGATATGTTCTGCTATACACATATGTGAGACACAGACATCAGCTACACAAGTACCTGACATGTTCTGCTATAACATGGACGCCTGGAGCTGCTGTATCTTTCACATACAGGAAGCAGGGGGCGTGGCCACCAGCAAGCACATGGAGCAGCCATTACACCATTATACCTCACACCATTATACAGGCTGTGAGTTATGTGTATAGGAGTATCTCATACACACAGGCTGCAGGGGCTGCCAGCACCGGTAAGCACATGGAGGAGCCATTACACCATTATACCTCACATCATTACACAGGCTGTCAGTCAAGCACTGGGAGTGTGGCTGTGCCTTCCACTCATGAATCAGCCGGACAGCTTGAATATGATAATGACTCATTGGACATTTCACAGGTCATTTGCATACATCTTTAGGACCTCATTGCTTAAGTTTACAGGCATGTAGAGGGAGAATGAAGGGATAGGGGCAATGCTTTCTAATGACAGTTTATGAAAATATATTTAGTTTACGGGGGTTAATTTGCCTGACGGGTTCTCTTTAAGAATGACAGCTCTCCAGAGATATAATATAGAAGGTAGTTCCCTCATGTCACTCATTTAATACTTAGGGAAAGATTAAATATCCAGTGTGGTATAGACTAATAACTAGTAATTAACTATTTGATATATATCTTTACCATGAGAAAAATAAGTTTCTGTTGCTTTATCTTACAGAAAGCTGAATTCCAGCTCCATGTATTCAGTCGCTGAGAAGAAGAGAAATCCAAATTTAAAATCTTCATTGACTTCTGGCTCTCTGCATATACAAATATGTTCTTTGCAGTATTAATTTCACTGTGTAAAGTAAAAACTAAAAAATAAAGAGTCATTTTAAAAAATCACATGACATCTGAAGTAGTATGTACTTTTTATACTTCTGGACACTTCCGCATGCTTTGTAAAAAATCAGTACAAGAGAAAATAGAAGAAATTTTGTAATATCACAGAAAACGCCTTCATTCTCTACTTACCTGCCTCTTCTCTTCCCCATGCCTATTGCTTTCATCACTCTCAGTTCACCATCTTGAGAGATCAGTGATGAGATTTGGGGGATCAGGGTACAGGTGCCACCTATAGAAAGAGCAGGATTTTTGGGTGCTATGAAGAGGATACATTATAGCAGCTATTTTCTTACCACTCTTGAGCAGAACTAAGGGATAGTTGTTAATCAGATTTAGAGCTTAAAGAGGAGAAAGCTGATAATAAAACCCTAGAAATAATAAATAAATAAACCCTAGAAATAATAAATCCATAGAAATCAGTGGCTCAACTACAGGAGAAGCAGCCATAGCAGCTGCTATTGGGCCCCCATTGTCAGGGGGCGCCGGCACCTGACCTGACACTGAAGATTGGAGGATGTGCACCATTGTATACATATTATGCCGCACGTTGTACATATATGTGATGTATATAACAGTGCACATCTTCCACAGTACACAGCATGAATCGGCAGCTCAGAAAAAAGATGTCAGGGGAGAGAGAGGAGACAGCAGATCGACAGGACACTGGATCTCTCACTGTGATTCCTGCCTTGCACTCCCCTCATGTGGTCAGCTGCTACTGGGACAGATCTGTATATGTGTATAAATATCAGAGCATAAATGTGTGTGCATTAGTGTATAAATGTGTGTAAGAGTGTATACATTTGTGAGTATACCAATAGGTATATTTCTTAGGGGAAAGGTGGGCCCCATTCAAAAGTGTCCTATGGTGCCCTGCATCTCCTAGTTACACCATGATAGAATTAGTGTTGATAACCATGTACACATGACATCTTTTGTTTAAAGGGATTTTACCACAAATTCAAGTTAGGCCCTATCCCTATTCAAGTTAGGCCCATGTACCTCTGTTGGACCCCTTGTCGCTCAGGGAGATTAATGTGGATAGGGCCTAACTTGAATTTGTGGGAAACAATTCTATTTGAATGCTTTATGGTTGCCGGCATGAGTGGCATAAGGTTTATGGAGATGTATGTGCCACCCAGGCACTAGATCTTACCTGTATAATGGACTATACTACACAGATTTTTTACACGCTGCACAGAAACTCCAGTTGAGGGGAATTGGACAGAAATTCCAGTTGATAAGTGTAATTAAATAGGTTAAAAGAAGCACAAGTTCTGCCTCTCAGACTGTATAACTATGGTACAGGGAATACTGAAAATGGAGAGAATAATCACAGGGCAATCCCAGCTAACAGAGATTGCTCATATTATTGAGACTTTATGGGACAGGTCTGCCATGGCCGAGAATGTGCCAAGCTCTAATAAGAGGTCAGATCAATACAATAAATACAATAAAAGAAATATAATACAATAAAATTATTGATAATATGACACAGGGTGACCTTGGATGACTATCCAGCTCCCTTCTCTCTCCCCAGCAGATCACAAGTGTGTGAGAGGAGTCAGATAATGGCTAAAATAAAAGTGCAGAAAGTCTAAAATAACAAAGAATAAATAGTTTTACACAGTAAGTATTTTCTGACCACTACATTTTCTTAATCTCTTACAAAAAGGATACATACGGTAGTTCTAAAATATTATTGGAATACAGCTGTCAAACTCCCTCTAGTGGAAACCATAAAGCATGACAAATACAGATTATATATACAATTTGGCACATTTACTATGGGTCCTAACACTGCATTTTAGTCGAGTTTCCAGACTTTTTACCGTTTTGAGCTGAATTTCCCCGGGTTTTTGGCGCACGCGATCGGATTGTGGAGCATCGATGATGGCTTGCATGCGACACAAATCGGGGGCCGTGGACGACAGACAACCAGAATGATTCGGACAAACCGTGGAATTTAAAAACCAAATTGTGTTGCAAGATCATACACCGGGAAGAAGAAGGTGAACACCAGCGGAACTGAGCGGGGAGCAACACATGCAGGAAATTGGACTCACGATCTTAGTGAATCGCGGCAGACCCCGAATCCTCGTCGGACATTCTGGATCGGCGCCGTCAACGGGACGGGTAAGCAAATGTGCCCCAATGTCTCACAAAAATGAATACACGCTTCACACATTTGGAAAAAAATTATTATATCTTTTCACAGAGCAATACTGAAGATATAACACTTCGATGTTATGTAAAGTAGTCAATATATGCAGCCTATGTGACAGTGGCAATTTTGGGTGTGCCCTCAAAAACCCACAACACCGTCATTAATGTCTGAACCACTGGCAACAAAAGTGAGTGCATCCCTAAGTTAAAATGGGCAAATTGTACCCAAAGTATCAATATTTTGTGTGGCCACCATTATACTCCAGCACTGTCTTATCTCTTTTGGGCATGGTGTTCCCTAGATCTCTACTGTAATCCTCTTGTACTCCTACATGACGACATCCTGGAGCTGGTGGATGATGGAGACTTTGTGCTTCTCCATATTCTGTTTGCGGATGCTCAATAGGGATTACGTCTGGAGACAAGCTTGACCAGTCCTACACTTTTTACCTCTGTTTCTTTAGGTTGTTGTCTTGGAGCTTTGTTTCGGGTTGTTTCATATTGCTTACTGCCCTGGTGCCCAGTTTCCTAAGGAAGTGAATCATGCTCTGTTTCAGTAAGTCACAGTACATGGCTCTGTCAAAGAGCTTTAGTTACCCACAGCAGGTAGCACCATGCAGCCCGAAACTTTGACATTCCCACCACCATGCTGGGCTGTTGGCAAGACACATTTGTCTCTCCTGTTCAGCAGCACATTCTTGACAACATCTTAACCAAATAAATGTATCTTTTTCTCATTAGACCACAGGACACTGCACTCTATATATCACTTATGGCCTTTATAGCTGTTCCCAAAGTGTCCAGAAAATAATTTAGGAAAACTGGGACAGATTTATCTGCGCCACATGCATCATGGGTTTAAGTCAGTTTTTAGACACCAAAATTGGTGTGGTCTCCAAAAATGGGGAGTGACTGTGCGAAAAACTGTGCACCAAAAATATTGGCTTTGCTTCTTGGCATAAAGCGAGCCAAATAATAAGAGGTACAGAGTTGGAATAAGACAGTCTTCAGATTTATCATTTATCATCAGACATTTATAAATCTGGTAGAACATAAGACTTGACTAGTATATGTGTGTGCTGTCTTACTTTATGACATTCTTCATAAATCTACCGGATCTATTGCATGTCAAGGGTGAGTTATTGCGGTGAAGTAAGTAGATGACAGTAGCTAAATGTTAAGTGGCAGAATTATACAGTGTAAACTGTAACCTTCATTGGAAGCCTCATGCATGATACCAACTCAGTATAATATCAATATAAGAATAGACACTAAACTTATTAATCCATGTTTCAATAATTTATTAAAGAATATTTTTAAGGATAAATGTCACATTTAAAAAAGTTGATTAAAGATATATCCTAAATAAAATGTTGCATAACTTGACTAACACAATGGCTCACATTTACTGGTACTGTCTATAAGCATAAGCCTAGACCCTGCAGTCACAGATGTGCCAAATTCATCACCGTGAGATGGGCTGTATGATAGATTTGATGCATTTTGTTAGACGTTAGATACTCTCCTCTTGTTAAGCCAACTCTTATCAGAACATAAAGTAACCAAAAAATGGGAACTGTCCTATAGCTTGGCGGGATCATTCCATCAGTCTGGAGAGTTGACCGCTCTTCTATAACTTTCCAGGACCCTCCAAGAAATTTCAAGAGAATGGGCATAGAATGCTTTGTCTAAAGAAAGATTCAGCATTCTTCAAATAACAAAAGACTGTAGATTATGGAAACTCAAATCCATTTAGACAGATAAAGCCATTTCCAGATGATTTAGGAATTCTTTTACTTGCACAAGCTGAACTACCTGGAATGGACCTCCACAGCGCTCAATGGGCCCCTACACATTGTCACATGGTCTTCCATAGTCTAGGAGGTTAATGCCCCTTTAAACTATGGCATAAATTTTAAAAAAAGAACAAGTTGAAAGTAAGAGAGCTGCAGAACAATAGCAACAGGAGGCAGATTGGAGATCAGGAATAGAGCATCACAAAAACTATTTAAGGTGGAGGAATTGGTGAATAGGCTTCAGGATCCAGAAAAAAGAGCATCACCTCACCCTCCTAGTTACAGATTGTTTATTTTTTTTAGAAAGAGTAACACAAAATCTTGTTTTGATTTTCAATTTATTTAATCTATTTGTATTGTGTTCATTATCGATCCATAATAATTTGGCTGTGGTCCTTAGTTAACTAGACTGTGGCCATTTCATGTGGAAAATTTGTGAATGCTGCTACACCACGTAGAAAGTTATTCTCCCATGGAAGCAGTGTATTACTTGGTAATCTTTTCCAGGTGCATTTAGACCCTATACACTTTAATAAGTGCTCTGTTTAAAGCCAAAAGAGCGTAAGAGACCTTCTGGGAAAGTTGAGTTCATCGCAGAGTCAACCAAAATAGTGAATTACTACCTACAACAAAGATAACACATGAAGTGCAGACAGAATCTCAGCCTTCGTATTCACAGATGCGATTCTGCCAGTGATCTCCACCATCCAACAACCGTCTCAGGACACCAGAGGCCGTGAGCAGCAAACGTCCAACACCGTGCAAAGCTGCTGACAGAGTCCGGAGAAGTTCCCTGTTAGAGTAAATAATAATTATATAATGCACTTTATGTACTTGACTCAAAATGGTAGCAATTTTCTTTACATTAATCTCAATAATTTGTGGTTATAACTCAAGGACAGCCTGTACAGACCCACCCAAAGTTGTAATTGAAGAGTGTAAGTGTCAGTACATGGAGGCCCATAAGTCTAAAACCTTGAGAGGTTTTGCTCAGTGGCTTCTCAGTCAGCTCATTGGCTTACTCTAAAATGTCCATGAGACTGACATTCATTGCCATTTATTTGGTTCCTTGTGTGTTGAGTCTTCCTGATCTTGATTCTATTTGCTTACCATCTGTTTTCTGACCATACCTTGCATTCTGATTTAGTACTGTGCTGCCATCCATATTGTCCCTCTACCTCCTACTGAGCCTAAAACACTGTTTGTAGACACAAAATAGTCACAAAGCAAGATCTGATAAAATGCAAGAGAAACCATCTCCAGTATGTTCTAGATTCCAATATATTTTCCAAAAAATTCTTATTATCTGAAACTACCAGGTTGTTCCATATTCATCATTTTTGCTGACCTGAGCACTTTCTTTGGTCCCAGGCACTGGAAGTCACAGCTCATGGAATACAAGCCATAGAAGGTCGCCTTTATATTTAGGCTACCAAACAGATCCCTCGGGTTAAGCTTGTAAACATCAAATGTGATCCGTGCAATATCACGACTGTTTTTTGGTTTCTCTTGTTGCAAGGAATAAGACAACACACCCTGTAGGAAAGACAAAGGATACATTATTAATAAATAGCAATGTTCTTATTTCAAATTTTTCATTTCCTCTTATTGTTGTGCTTTCTGCATTGAATCTTCAGTAAAAGCTTAAATTCAACAGTAGTCACTCAGAGCAGAGGAGACGGGGAGTGAAGCAGTTCATTTCAGATAGCTAAGAGCACAGCCATGTTAGGACAGAGATCTCTTTGGCTGGCTACCTAACCCTACAGTTGGGAATCCTACAGTTGGAAGCCATGTCATTAGGCTTCTTGAAAATCATGCTTGATTTTAAGGGGACTGCCTAACAAAGTAGCAAAAAGAGCCAATGTTTTGCTTTTCCTATCCTGGAAAACATTTTTGCATATTTCCCAGAATCGCCCTGTGGAGTGTCAATGGCTGTAAATCTATACATGCCTGCAAGCCAGCCTTAATTGGCAAAGTCTCTGTAAGGACAGCTCTTACTTCCGGACCTATTAGAAGCAGTGTCACATTGCCACACCAAAGTCCCAGAGGATCCCCCAGTGGGCTTTCACCTAATACTGGTGAGAGAGCTTCTAGAGATAGAGTAGAAGACAACCTAGTTTGGAGGCTGGCAGGATCTATTTCCTAGGGGGTGATGATGGGCGGGCCCCAAGAATAATTTTATCTGGTGGAGCATAGGAATCCCAGCCCGACAGCGAATGGTAGTTTATTCTGGACAATATTGCTGACAATAACTTGCAAAGAGAAAACAGTTCACAAAATTAAATATATTATTCTAAAATTTAAAATTATTTCGCCTTATTGCAAATTCCAGCAAAGTTTACAAAAAAAGTCACCTTTCTTGGATTCCATTTTTGTCCTTTTTCCAATACCATGATAACTGAACCATCTTCAACGGTGTCAAAGAATTCTTCCGTATCCAGTAACGTTCCATCCTCTTCCAATACTAAAGTCACAATACCTGTCAGAAAGAGGGCATCCATAGCCTGTCAGAGACAAAAAGTAATATCGTGAAATACCAGAAGTGGTTACTTGATAATACTGAATTTGTTAAAGGCAGGACCTCTCAAGGGTGGGTGGGGGGGCCCTGTGAAACAATCCAAGGGTTCCATATCCGCTTGAACAGCTGGAACGTGTCAGTCCTAGTCACCTCATTTCTCTCAAACATGATTAGGTTAATTCTATTTTTAACCACTGTAAATGACAGAACCAGACATTTTCCATTTTGCTGCTATATATATTCTAGTTGCTAGTGCTATGAATTGAATCAGTCGATGGGCTCTGTTTTTGTTCCCTGGCTTATCCCCCAACAAGAGAACCACCGGGTTCACTGGTATTGCATTACCTCATAGGGACTGGATAAAGGTTTTAACATTGTTCCAGAGAAAAACAATAGTAGGCCTTATGTAGCAATGTATAGGAGGCTTCTGTCAGTGAAACCAGTTGGCTACCTTTAGCTAGGGTGGTGCAGCAATGTCTCTCGAGAAAGAGAATTGGCTGACCAGGTCCGCCTCCCACTGTTCCAAAAACGTGAGGGAGATCGTCCCCCTACCAAATGGATCATTTATAAAAATATTTTCAAAAGCTGTACAGGAATCCAAGGATGTAATTCTATGTTACAATTGATTGAGCCTAAAGAGTTCAGAGGGAGGAACCTCAAATTTTGCACTGATGGCATTGCTAGGTAGAAATTTGCCCCTGGACATCAAGTGCCACACAAGGACAATGCCCTTTGCTGACCACCATCTAAAGTTCCCTTGTTCTAGCATTGGAGGAAAGACAGGGTTGTGGAATAAAGGTAGAAATAAGGAAGGATTGGATTGGAGTTTATGCTGGAATATGACCGAGCACCACAATTTTAAGGAATGAAATGAAAAGGGTGATAAGGTTTGTACAGAGGGTGGCAATGTGTGTCATCCAAAGCAGGCTTGGCAAAGATACAGGCTAAAGTAATTGGGATTCCATCTAGGCATGTTTTTGAGGGTAGCTATAGGGGAAAATTGGGCTATTTGAGCTGCATTGTAATAGAGGATGAAGTTTGGGAGGGACAAGCCTCCCAGGCATTTATGTTTAAACATAGTGGAGAGTGCAATACATGGGCGTTTATTGTTCCAAACAAATAAAGCAAACAATAAGGAACAGCATAAAGGGGGGGGGGGAGTGAGGGGGGAGAGACAGAGATGGATACCATACAGGTATAAGTACCCAAGCCCCCACCCAAATGCCTAGTGGCGCCCCTTTAAGGCTCTACGCATGAGCCCCAGACAAAGGCTCAGTTGGAGCCAAAATGCGCGTCGGGGCGTGCAGCCGTCTCGGACACCGGAACACCCCATCTTATTACCTGGTAAGGACTGGCATTTACATTATCCTGGATATCTTAAAACCCTTTCCACTTGCCGTAGAGGCATGGTTATTACTTTGATCAGTGATTCACTATGGTATCCTTGGGATTTTATACTATCGATCCCAGTTCCTGCATTCATTAATTTAGACTAGTTCTTCCCTCTGTGTTCCAGGTGCTGTCCTTGTGCACGACTGCATCTTTTTCTGTGCATCACCGCTCTGTATGTTTTACATCCTGTATTTTATATTCAGTCTATGTTTTTTATATACTTCATTAATAAATATTTACTGGTTTTCATTAATTGTTGTTATAGTCTTTCCTCTGTTCCAAACAAATTTAGGGACATAGGACTGTATAAGTTGGAATGTTCTCGCACGTAATGGAATTAGGCAGGAATCGAAAAAGGTATAGAAACCTTCGTAAGGTCACGATTTTGATTGTCTGGATGCGACCCAGCCAGCAGAGCAAAAGCTTAGACCAGCTGTAGAGCTGTAGTAGTGGGGTGTAGTTCCAGCGGATTAGTGTTGATCTATGAGTTGTGAGCCTCACCCCAAAGTATGTGATATAGTGTGGCTGTATTTTGAAGCCATTGAAATCCACCAGAGCTTCCTGTGTCTAGATGAGGTATGTAGACAGAGGGCCTCTGACTTATGCATATTTACCTTTTACCCCAGTAACAAAATTTAAGCTGTTAAGGAGACGCAATAGGTTTGGTAGGGACTTGTGTGGACTAGTGATTGACAGGAGTATATCTTCTGACTTTATAAGTATCGTGGGTAGTGGAATAGTCCTGATTTTCAGGGTTGGCTCATATTGCTGCAGTTAAGGGTTCCATAGTTAAAGCAAAAAGAGCTGGTGACTGGGACCAGCCTTGACATGTGCCCCTGGCAATTTGAATAGGGGTAGGGTGATGTGTAGGGAGTTCAAGGTAAGCTACTGGCTGATCAAATCAGATTTGTTTTTGACCGAAACAGTAAAGTTGTTTACCTTTATGTTATTTAACTAAGTAAAACAAATTCTAAATTATTCTGACATTTATATTTTATTAAGATTAACACTATAGTCAGATCCAGGAGTTATTTCTCAATTTTTTGCCACAGTTACTCGATATGATGTGATGTCACACATGGTATGATGTTGTGACTCATAGTTACTTACCATGTTACCTGCAATGTGACCTAAACCTCTCACTTTATGTATGTGACCCATTCAGGGAATTAGACAAAACAACCAAAATGAAATCATATTCACTGTAGCCCCCCTTCTAATGCCTGTTTACTGTGAATGAACCTCATAACCATCAAAATCTTATCAGTGGGGGTTCATGCCAACATACAGAAGCTCAGCTTCTGTAAATAAATATCCTTTGCCAAGGGGTTGTCCAGGACTTGGGGCCCCTTCTCCTCCTCGGGACCCCCTGAACACAGTCACGCTAAACCTCCCATGATGGCGGCCCTATGTACGGCAGTGGTCAGGGCAGCACCACAGCTGAATGGGAGCATAAAGAGAGATAAGTATGTGCTGCTTATTATTTTTAAAGTCTGCTCAGCCATATATAAAACTTATAGACAACTTTTATAGATAAAACTTTTGTAGAAAACTCTCTTTATATGAAAACTGCATAAATGGAACACCAATTTTTAAAGACTTCCAGGCAGTATTTAGATGACATACAACTTAACTTAATCGTTTTAAGGATTTAATGAGCCTCAGTGACTACACAGGGAATTCAATCTTTTCCATCATTTAGCAGGTTAGAATATCAGATTAATCTCCCCTACATAAACATTTGATATAAATAATGGAAATTATTTAGGGGAAATTTTGTTGTCTCCATTACAGGATGACATTTGTAGATTTGCTTCTGTACCTTTGCTATAAGTTCTCGCAGGGAGCCAGCAGTAAGGCCTTTCCGTACAGAGCGGTCATGGCTACATACACGGAAAGGTCTCTGTGGTGGAGCTGAGGCCGTTTTCACTCTCCGGGTTATCTCTGAACCTACTGATGAGACGGACCTAGAAAACACCAATACAATGCGATACATTGGTCAATATAAAAATATACAGCATTATTATGGGATCTGATGGGAATGTTACATAGTCAACTTTCAACTAGTATTATCATCTTCATAAACTTTAGAGAGGACCTTTATAATATACACATAAGTATCTACAATTGGATACAATAGCCTGAGGTCATAACTTGATTAATGTAAAGTGGAAATTGTATGATACAGACACATATACTGTATTTGAAAACTTTCCTGCCTTTAAAGGGATTTTTCCACGAAGACAAGTTAGGCCCTATCTACGGGATAGGGCCTAACTTGCTGATCAGTGGGGGTCCCGGGGAAGTTTTTGAAAACGTTGATCCATCAGTTAAATGGAGCAGATGGACGCGCATGACGATTCGGTTCCATTAATCTCTATGGAACTGACGGAACTTTTATGGAGCAAATGTACCTTTGTGAAGATAATTTCTCATAAATGTAGCCATCTTGTTGCCTGGAAACGAGATAGTTGCCCTTGGATATGACCACTCTGGCAGCAGTGGCCACACATGCTCTATTGAGTCCTGTCTGACCACCTGGAGTCAGCTTTCATTACTATAAGCTGGCTGTGGGACATGCAGTAACTCATGGACACTTCACATGCAAAAATTATTTGTTTCTTTGTGCAAACACTTCCGCAGATGTGGTCATATCCAAGGACAATCATTTCATTTCTAAGGGACAACATGGCTACATTAATGGAAAATTATCTTCCCACTGGAACATATTTTTAATAACAACCAATTGAAGAAATGTACAGTATATCTATGGAAAATGGATTACATTGAATGTGTTTGCTCAGATAAGAAAACCCCTTTAAGTTAATTCTCTCCTTTCTTGATACATACTGTTCGGGTGACATCTGTCTGTGTGTTAACATCCCCTTTGGTCACTGAGACATCTGCTGTTTTCTAATCTTACATTGTGAAAGCAGATAATTAGAACAATGTGATCTCTCTCATTGGATAAGAAGTAATAGAATCATATAACAAATACAATAGTATATGAGTTTCATCTGACTGGCCTTATATGTATGTGTATGTGCGTTATTGTCACAAGGTTTGGCTAAAAAAGAACAAAAAATACTCAACAGAGACCTAACATTAACCTCTTAGATCCTACTTTGAACCCTGTAGCAAAGCCCTTCAGTGAATAATAAAGTATATAATTGGCAGCCAGTAAAAGTATAAGGGAGCCCCCTCAGGATCCATGGCCGCAGCGATTATACCCTCAGCGCCCCCTATAGTTACCCTAGTGATACTGATATACCCAGTGCTATTTAAGACCCTGAGACACATAACTCTATATAAGATTTAACCAGCAAATGACAAACCTTAAAGCCCCAACACCGAGGTTAGATATAAACTCCATTAGTCTCCACTGACAGAAGGCGAACCCCTGCTCCCTTGTAGCCAAGCGATTTCCAGCTGAATGACATGGACTATGAAACTTTCCAGCAGACAAACACAAGAGCAAAGTTCAACAAAGAGAACAGACTGCAGATTGCAACACTGAGAAAGCATCAGTGACATCACATTAATGTTGGCAACACTGGTATCTAGGGGCACAGTTATTTCTTCACACGTATAGAGGTTAAGATTTCAATTTCTTAGGATATTTAGACTTTGGGGGAATTTATTGCGGTTGCATCACATATTGTTATAGCCAAGAACAGCTCATAATATATTGCAACATACTCGTACTAACAAAACCATGGACAGGTTGCAACTCACTTTTATATTGACCCAGTTTAATGCAACATTGGGGTTTATTTATTAAGGGTCGTGCTACTCACTTTTGTCTGACTGTTCTCGGTTTTCGGGATTTGCGCAGCTTTGACAGGAATTGTGTCGCACGCAATCTGATTGTGGTGCAGCTGCGTTACCTTTTGTGAGACATAAATGGGGGGCGTGCCGTCGGACGATCCGACCAATTCGGACTGAGAGCAGGATTAACTTTCAATTTGTGTCGCAAGAAAATGCACTTACATGCACCAGGAAGAAGGTGAACTCTGTCGGACCGGAGCGAGGAAGTGACACATGCGGAATATCGGACGCACAATTTTATTGAATCGCGGCACAGTGCATTATCATTGGACAATGCACTTTGGGTGAATGCCATGGTCTTCTCCAAACTGGATCTTCGTGGGTCCTACAACCTCATCCGTATCCGCAAGGGTGACGAGTGGAACACCGCCTTTAACACCCGCGATGGGCACTTTGAGTATTTGGTTATGCCATTTGGACTTTGCAACGTACCAGCCGTCTTTCAGGAGTTTGTCAACGACATCTTCAGGGATTTATTATATACCTGTGTGGTGGTTTATCTTGACGATATTCTGGTGTTCTCTGCTGACATTTAATCCCATCGGTCCCACATACGTCAAGTCCTCAGCCGTCTGAGAGCCAATCGCCTCTACGCCAAACTTGAAAAGTGCCAGTTCCATCAGAGGAGCCTTCCTTTCCTTGGCTACATCACCTCTGATAGGGGTCTACAGATGGATCCATCCAAGTTGTCTGCGGTCCTTCAATGGCCACACCCAGTAGATTTACACTATACAGAGGTTCCTGGGCTTCGTGAACTATTACCGGCAAATTATCCCGCATTTTTCCTCTCTAGTGTCTCCTATTTTTAGGAAATGTATATGTCTGCCTCTTCCTGCGCACCCTGCTGGATCTTTGTGCCTCGCCCCTTAGAGAAAGCTGTGTTTGATGCCTTGCGCTATTTCTGTGATTTCCCGTTCCGTTTCTGACTTCGCTCCTTTGCCCTGCCCTAACCTGTTGCTATGTCTCTGACTTTCTTCCAGTGCTGCCTGTCCTGAACTCCTGCCTGTCCCCAACTACGAGATTGCCTGCTGTTTCTGTACCACGACTTTGGCTGCCACTGCGGACAAGTCACGCCAGTGGAACGACCTGGTGGTACCACGCCGCAGCAAGTCCAACCCGCTTTGCGGTGGGCTCTTGTGAAAACCGGGTGCCACTTAGACTCCGGTCCCAGGTAATAGCTTGTGTCATCGTCCGCAGTTGTTCAGAGGATCCACAACCTCTGAGCCTGACAGTTAAAAGTCTGTGTGCCATAAAAAACAATTCTGTCTGCCAATATATTTATTTTCCATTGCACATTGACAACTCTTCTGCTGTATGTTGTACATAGACTTCTATTGCCATCCGTAACAGGCTCTAAAATTAACAGTTTTCAACAAAGCATGGATCAATGGCGAAAAACTTACATGTACAAAAACATAGGGTCAGTAAGCTATCCATGAAAATTATTGGAAAAATTAGATGTATCAATAATCCTTAAGGCTGTGTTTACATCTTTGTTGAGGATTCCCCCCCCCCCTTCGGAGCCTTTTGGCTCATTATCATAATTGTAAAAGTTGGTTTTAGAAGAAAGTAGGCCGTGGATAATAAATATATGAAGATTACCACCGTCACGTGCCTGCACCTATGAGCAATTTTCCCTGGTTTATCATGATGGACTTGATGGTAGATTTCCTTTAAGTGCCAGACTATCCCCTTTTAAGACATTTTCCTTTTTTTAAGTATTTATTTTTACATTTTTAAACAAGAAAAACATAAATAATAATACAGAAGTAACTCAACATAAGGCATTGGACTACAGTTCGGTATTGCTATGAATAAGTAATCGGTAACAATTGCTACATGTTCCATGCTATACACAGAGTGGTAGTGAGGGATAACACTGTTGATAAGCAAAAGAAATTGCTTTAGGGGAGGGGATTCCTGGTCCTTCCAGGCCAATATCACCTTGCAGTCATAATATAGGACAAAACGGAAGAAGAAGATCTTATCAAAATGACCAAGGATTACTTTATTTAAAGGAGAGAATTTGAAGTGTTAATTAAGCAATATCAGCAACTCTGACCAAAAACTTCTAATCCGGGGACTTGCCCACATGCAATGCAAGAAGGAGCCAGCGGCAGCTTGACAGGGGAAGCAGGAGTCACTTGCCATCACTCCCATGCGGTGAAGTCTCACAGAAGTGTAGTAAATGCGGTGTAAGAATTTGGATTGAATCAGGACCCTGAACACATGTCTTAGCTGGGAGTAGTGAAAGAAGGCTCTGGCTGGCAAGGTGAATTTTTCATCCAACTGAAAATTGGAGGATAGGACCTGGCCAAGAATTAAACCCCTGCAGCACCCCTCATCATCCATCCTAGTAAGGATAGGAGGTGTGAGAGCCATGGGTTGAGCCAAAGGTGAGTCCGGGAGGGCAAGGGTGGGGAGTTGGGGCTACAAACCATCAATTGGGCCCTACGCCAGCACATTGCAATCGTTTGTAGGGGTAGCGGGACAGAGGATGGAGACTTGTACCGATACAGAAGATTGGTAAAGGCTTCATATAATCCTATGAGGGCCCCCGCCAGAGCTGTAGCCGCATTTACTCTATCTATGTGAATCCACCAGTATATGTAGACTAGCTGCAAAGCCGAATATTGGTACAGGTCAGGGGATGCTAACCCGCTTGGGTTTAAGGTGCCTGCAGCAGAGCTAAGCTAAAGCGTGGTGGCCCCCCCCGGCAATAGAAGGATCTAAGAATGTTGTGTATGCACTTGAATAGGCTCTTAGGGAGCAAAACCGGACAGGCATGGAATAAGTACAAGAATTTTGGAATAAATATCATTTTATAAATGTTAATGTGCCTGTAGAGTGAAAGAGGGAGTGTTGACCATGCATGCAGACGAGTCTGGGGAGCAGAAACTACAGGTTCTACGTTTAGCTCAGGGTATGACTGAATCTTATGAGAGACCTAGACGCCCAGATATTTAAAGCAGGATACCCTCTGGACTGGGAGGGGAAGATTGACAGACCCTGAGAGAGGAAATTAAGACATTTCCTTTAAATAATATTTCTCTAGTGAACAGCAGAAAGCAGTATAATGTTACTCATCTTCTCCAATACACACAGAATAATACCGGGGCTCTTTCCATACAGAATACCACTTGGGCTACATTGCCACGGCCGTATGGGGGGCGTATATACGTCCTTGTTCTGTTTTTGAAAAGGATTAATATCTTTGCATTTACTCAACACTATAGGTGTAGTCGGTTTTATACTTTTTGTCCCTTGTACAATCCTCATTATAAAGCTACAGTCTACTAAAAAAAAATTCCCTTTATGGGTGTATTCACACAATGCGCATGAAATGCAGTTTTTCAGTGCAGTAAACCCACAGCCTGATACAGGAGCAAATCCCATACACAAAAATCAGCATTTCCATGACACTGCAAAAGAGGCAACAAAAAAACTGCTCATTTTGTCTGGATTCAGTTGCATCCACAATGCCTGTGGAATTATTGAAGGGTAAAATCCTCAGGTACTTTGCATTGTGTGCAGATAGCCTATGGTACAGTTAATTAATGAATTGATGTGTGAGAGAATCGACTCTTGGATTATTGCCTTTTATTGCAAAAACTGCTTTGTATTACACTACTGCCACCCCTTTATTCCACAAACAGTTCCTCTCCGGACCACGAGCTCCTGTCCTTCTCTTCCCTCTGCCTTTGTTCATTATTTAAGGAGTTTGTGTAAATCGGCATTCTGTCCTGTATCCTGTGATATCAGTGATGACACTACACTACAAGGATATTACACACAGTAATGTCATAGCTCCCAACCGTCCCGATTTTGACGGGACTTTGTCACGGGCAGCTATGAGATTGTCACGGATTTTCCCCCCAGGTCCCGCTGTTGTGTCCGCATAGTAAATACTTTGAAAGTCTGAACTCACAGTACAGAATGGCTTCTACAGACATCGGGAGGGAATCCTTTTCAGAGAAGTGTCGGGCTTAGCGGAGAGAGCAGGGACCACGTCATCAGCTTCAGATCAGCATCTGTCCATATATGGTCACTGCATCTCCTAGGGTTCCCCAGAGCAGACATCGGGCAGGGAATCCTTTTCAGAGAAGTGTCGGCTTAGCTGAGAGAGCAGGGACCACGTCATCAGGTCAGATCACCATCTGTCCATATATGGTCTCCAGGGCTTCCCCGACACAAGCTCTTTATTTAATTAAATTACATAAAGTTTTGGCCAGGCTGAGATTCAAACCTGGGACCCTCTGCACCATAGACAGGAGCTTAACTAACTGAGCTATAAGCCCAGTGATACAGAGCTGAGGATTTCTGGTAACTAAGAAGTGTTATCTGCCATTTACACTGTGACACAGACTAATGCACTGATATATAGAGAGGGATCTTCTCAGAGATTATTATTGTAATTATTGAGACTATTATTATTATAAATTTTATTATTTTTATTATTATGGAGATGATTATTAATAATGGTAAAAATAATAATAATCATCTCAATAATAATAATAATAATAATAATAATAATAATAATAATAATAATAATCTCCATAATAATAATAATAGTCTCCATAATTACAATAATCTGAGAAGATCCCTCCCTATATACCAAGGCAGTATATAGTCATAGTTCTTAGCTACCAAAATTCTCCACCTTGTTAATCACAGAGGTTATAGCTCAGTGGGTTGGGGCGATCTGTTATTATTGTACTTGGATACTGCAGGTTCTGGGTTCAAATCCCAATGAGGATAATTTTTTTTTTTTTTTTTATTGAGATGATTTTTATTATTTTAATATGGCTAAAATTTGGGGCGTGGCCAGGGAGTGATTGGGGGTGTGGCTTAGGGGGATCGCCGCGGCACGCGTAGCGTGCCGCCATTTTGTCCCTCTTTCCTTTTCACAAATGTTGGGAGGTATGAGTAATGTTACTGTACAGGAATAATACACACAGTGATGTCACTGTACAGAAATAATACATATAGGGGCATATTTACTTACCTGTCTTACGCGATCCCCGAAAGTGCATTGTCCTACCGGAATGCACATCTGCCGCGACTCAAGAAGACCATGCGCCCAATTTCCTGCATTTGTCACTTCCCCTTTCAGGTCCACCGGAGTTCACCTTCTTCTTCCCAGTGCATGTAAGTGCATTGTCTTGCGACACAATTTGAATGTTAAATCCCGCGCTAGGTCTGAATCAGTTGGATCGTCCGACGGCACGCCCCCAATTTCTGTCGCATGAAAGCTGGTGCGACTGCGCCAAAATCTGATCGCGTACGCTAAAATCCTCTTCCAAATACCTGTCCCAGCCGTGCGAAACCTGAATATCTGGCGAAAGTGCGGTCCGCGGACCCTTAGTAAATAAGCCCCATAGTGATGTCACAGTACAGAGATAATACAAACAGTGATGTCACAGTACAGGGATAAAACGTCATGTCACAGTACAGGGATAATAGACACAGTGATGTCACAGTACAGGGATAATACACACAGTGATGTCACAGTAGTGATAATACACACAGAAATTTCACAGTACATGGATAATACACACAGTGATGTCACAGTACATGGATAATACACACAGTGATGTCACAGTACAGGGATAAAACGTCATGTCACAGTAGTGATAATACACACAGAAATTTCACAGTACAGAGATAATACACACAGTGATGTCACAGTACAGGGATAATACATATAGTGATGTCACAGTACAGAGATAATACACACAGTGATGTCACAGTACAGGGATAATACACACAGTGATGTCACAGTACAGGGATAATACACACAGTGATGTCACAGTACAGGGATAATATACACAGTGATGTCACAGTACAGGGATAAAACGTCATGTCACAGTAGTGATAATACCCACAGTGATGTCACAGTACAGAGATAATATACACAGTGATGTCACAGTACAGGGATAATACACACAGAAATTTCACAGTACAGAGATAATACACACAGTGCCCATCATAAACATTGATATAAATAATGGAATTATTAGGGGAATTTGTTGTCTCCATTACAGGAGACATTTGTAGATTTGCTTTGTACCTTGCTATAAGTTCTCGCAGGGAGCCAGCAGTAAGGCCTTTCCGTACAGAGCGGTCATGGCTAAATACACGGAAGGTCTCTGGTGGGAGCTGAGGCGTTTTCACTCTCCGGTTATCTCTGAACCTACTGATGAGACGGACCTAGAAAACACCATACAATGCGATACATTGGTCAATATAAAAATATACAGCATTATTATGGGATCTGATGGAAGTACATAGTCAACTTTCAACTAGTATTATCATCTTCATAAACTTTAGAGAGGACCTTTATAATATACACATAAGTATCTACAATTGGATACAATAGACTGAGGTCATAACTTGATTAATGTAAAGTGGAAATTGTATGATCAGACACATATACTGTATTTGAAAATTTCCTGCTAAAGGGATTTTTCACGAAGACAAGTTCGGCCCTATCTACGGGATAGGGCCTAACTTGCTGATCAGTGGGGTCCGGGGAAGTTTTTGAAACGTTGATCCATCAGTTAAATGGAGCAGATGGACGCGCATGACGATCGGTTCCATTAATCTCTATGGAACTGACGGACTTTATGGAGCAAATGTACCTTTGTGAAGATAATTTCTCATAAATGTAGCCATCTGTTGCCTGGAAACGAGATAGGTGCCTTGGATATGACCACTCTGGCAGCAGTGGCCACAAGCTCTATTGAGTCCTGTCTGACCACCTGGAGTCAGCTTCATTACTATAAGCTGGCTGTGGGACATGCAGTAACTCATGGACACTTCACATGCAAAAATATGTTTCTTTGTGCAAACAATCCGCAGATGTGGTCATATCCAAGGACAATCATTTCATTCTAAGGGACAACATGGCTACATTAATGGAAAATTATCTTCCCACTGGAACATATTTTTAAACAACCAATTGAAGAAATGTACAGTATATCTATGGAAAATGGATTACATTGAATGTGTTTGTCAGATAAGAAAACCCCTTTAAGTTAATTCTCCTTTCTTGATACATACTGTTCGGGTGACATCTGTCTGTGTGTTAACATCCCCTTTGGTCACTGAGACATCTGCTGTTTCTAATCTTACATGTGAAGCAGATAATTAGAACAATGTGATTCTCTCATTGGATAGAAGTAATAGAATCATATAACAATACAATAGTATATGAGTTTCATCTGACTGGCCTTATATGTATGTGTATGTGCGTTATTGTCACAGGTTTGGCTAAAAAAGAACAAAATACTCCACAGGACCTAACATTAACCTTAGATCCTACTTTGAACCCTGTAGCAAAGCCCTTCAGTGAATAATAAAGTATATAATTGGCAGCCGTAAAAGTTAAGGGAGCCCCCTCAGGATCCATGGCCGCAGCGATTACCCTCAGCGCCCCCTATAGTTACCCTAGTGATACTGAATACACCAGTGCTATTTAAGACCCTGAGACACATAACTCTATATAAGATTAACCAGCAATGACAAACCTTAAAGCCCCAACACCGAGGTTAGATATAAACTCCATTAGTCTCCACTGACAGAAGGCGAACCCTGCTCCCTTGTGCCCAGCGATTTCCAGCTGAATGACATGGACTATGAAACTTCCAGCAGACAAACACAAGAGCAAAGTTCAACAAAGAGAACAGACTGCAGATTGCAACACTGAGAAAGCATCAGTGACATACATAATGTGGCAACACTGGTATCTAGGGGCCAGTATTTCTTCACACGTTTAGAGGTTAAGATTTCATTTTGGATATTTAGACTTTGGGGGAGGATTTATTGCGTTGCATCACATATTGTTATAGCCAAGAACAGCTCATAATATATTGCAACATACTCGTACTAACAAAACCATGGACAGGTTGGCAACTCACTTTATATGACCCAGTTAATGCAACATTGGGGTTATTTATTAGGGTCGTGCGTACTCACTTTGTCTGACTGTTCGCGGTTTTGGGATTTGCGCAGCTTTGACAAGGATTGTGTCCGCACGCAATCGATTGTGGTGCAGCTGCGTTACCTTTTGTGAGACATAAATGGGGGGGCGTGCCGTCGGACGATCCGACCAATTCGGACTGAGAGCAGGATTAACTTTCAATTTGTGTCGCAAGAAAAGCACTTACTGCACCAGAAGAAGGTGAACTCTGTCGGACGGAGCGAGGAAGTGACATGCGGAATATCGGACGCACATTTTATTGAATCGCGGCACAGTGCATTATCATTGGACAATGCACTTTGGGTGAATGCCATGGTCTTCTCCAAACTGGATCTTCGTGGGTCCTACAACCTCATCCGTATCCGCAGGTGAGAGTGGAACACCGCCTTTAACACCCGCGATGGGCACTTGAGTATTTGGTTATGCCATTGGACTTTGCAACGTACCAGCCGTCTTTCAGGGTTTGTCCACGACATCTTCAGGGATTTTATTATACCTGTGTGGTGGTTTATCTTGACGATATTGCTGTGTCTTGCTGACATTAATCCCATCGGTCCCACATCGTCAAGTCCTCAGCCGTTGAGAGCCAATCGCCTCTACGCCAAACTTGAAAAGTGGACGTTCATAGAGGAGCTTCCTTCCTGGCTACATCACCTCTGATAGGGGTCTACAGAGGGTACCATCCAAGTTGTCTGCGGTCTTCAATGGCACACCCAGAGATTTACACATACAGAGGTCCTGGGCTTCGTGAAACTATTACCGGCAATTATCCGCATTTTTCCTCTCTAGTGTCTCCTATTTTTGGAAATGTATATGTGCCTTTCCTGCGCACCCTGCTGGATCTTTTTGCCTCGCCCTTAGAGAAAGATGTGTTTGATGCCTTGCGCTATGTTCTGTGATTTCCGTGCCGTTTTGACTGCTCCTTTGCCCTGCCCTAACCTGTTGCTATGCTTGACTTTCTTCCAGTGCTGCCTGTCTGAATCCTGCCTGTCCCCAATACGAGATTGCATGCTGTTTCTGTACCACGACTTGGCGCCATGCGGACAAGTACGCAGTGGAACGACCTGGGTAACACGCCGCAGCAAGTCAACACCGCTTGTGCGGGGGGCTCTGTGAAAACGGTGGCCACTTAGACTCCGTCCCAGGTAATAGTTGTGTCATGCGTCCGCAGGTGTTCAGAGGATCCACAACTCTGAGCTGACAGTTAAAAGTGTGTGCCATAAAAAACAATTCTGTCTGCCAATATCTTTATTTTCATTGCACAATTGACAACTCTTCTGCTGTATGTGTACATAGATTCTATGCCCATCCGTAACAGGTCTAAATTTTTAATATAACAGTTTTCAAACAAGCATGGATCAATGGCGAAAAACTTACATGTACAAAACATAGGGTCAGTAAGCATCCATGAAATATTGGAAAAATTAGAGTACAATAATCCTTAAGGCTGTTTACATCTTGTTGAGGATTCCCCCCCCCCCTTCGGAGCCTTTTGGCTCATATAATAATTGTAAAAGTTGGTTTAGAAGAAAGTAGGCCGTGTATAATACATCTATGAGATTAACCGTCAGTGCCGCACCATGAGAATTTTCCCTGGTTTATCATGATGGACTTGATGGTAGATTTCCTTTAAGTGCCAGACTATCCCCTTTTAAGACCTTTTCCTTTTTTAAGTATTATTTTTACATTTTTAAACAGAAAAACTAAAATAATAACAGAAGTAACTCAACATAAGGCATTGGACTACAGTTCGGTATTGCTATGAATAAGTAATCGGTAACAATGCTACATGTTCCATGCTATACACAGAGTGGTAGTGAGGGATAACACTGTTGATAAGCAAAGAAATTGCTTTAGGGGAGGGGATTCCTGGTCCTTCCAGGCCAATATCACCTTGCAGCATAATATAGGACAAAACGGAAGAAGAAGATCTTATCAAAATGACCAAGGATTACTTTATTTAAAGGAGAGAATTTGAAGTGTTAATTAAGCAATATCAGCAACTCTGACCAAAAACTTCTAATCCGGGGACTTGCCCACATGCAATGCAAGAAGGAGCCAGCGGCAGCTTGACAGGGAAGCAGGAGTCACTTGCCATCACTCCCATGCGGTGAAGTCTCACAGAAGTGTAGTAATGCGGTGTAAGAATTGGATGAATCAGGACCCTGAACACATGTCTTAGCTGGGAGTAGTGAAAGAAGGCTCTGGCTGGCAAGGTGAATTTTTCATCCAACTGAAATTGGAGGTAGGACCTGGCCAAGAAATTAAACCCCTGAGCACCCCTCTATCACATCCTAGTAAGGATAGGAGGTGTGAGAGCCATGGGTGTGAGCCAAAGGTGAGTCCGGGAGGGCAAGGGTGGGGGTTGGGGCTACAAACCATCAATTGGGCCCTACGCCAGCACATTGCAATCGTTTGTAGGGGTAGCGGGACAGAGGATGGAGACTTGTACGACAGAAGATTGGTAAAGGCTTCAATAATCCTATGAGGGCCCCCGCCAGAGCTGTAGCCGCATTTACTATATTATGTTAATCCACCAGTATATGTAGACTAGCTGCAAAGCGATATTGGTACAGGTCAGGGGATGCTAACCCGCTTGGGTTTAAGGTGCCTGCAGCAGAGCTAAGCTAAAGGTGGTGGCCCCCCCCGGCAATAGAAGGACTAAGAATGTTGTGTATGCACTTGAATAGGCTCTTAGGGAGCAAAACGGACAGGCATGGAATAAGTACAAGAATTTTGGAATAATATCATTTTATAAATGTATGTGCCTGTGAGTGAAAGAGGGAGTGTTGACCATGCATGCAGACGAGTCTGGGGAGCAGAAACTACAGGTTCTACGTTTAGCTCAGGGGATGATGAATCTTATGAGAGACCTAGACGCCCAGATATTTAAAGCAGGATACCCTCTGGACTGGGAGGGGAAGATTGACAGACCCTGAGAGGGAAATTAAGACATTTCCTTTAAATAATATTTCAGTGAACAGCAGAAAGCAGTATAATGGTTACTCATCTTCTCCAATACACACAGAATAATACCGGGGCTCTTTCCATACAGAATACCACTTGGGTCACATGCACGGCCGTATGGGGGGCGTATATACGTCCTTGTTCTGTTTTTGAAAGGATTAATATCTTTGCATTTACTCAACACTATAGGTGTAGTCGGTTTTATTTTTGTCCTGTGTACAATCCTCATATAAAAGCTACAGTCTAAAAAAAAATTCCTTTATGGGTGATTCACACAATGCGCATGAATGCAGTTTTTCAGTGCAGTAAACCCACAGCCTGATACAGGAGCAAATCCCATACACAAAAATCAGCATTTCCATGACACTGCAAAGAGGCAACAAAAAAACTGCCTCATTTTGTCTGGATTCAGTTGCATCACAATGCGTGGAATTATGAAGGGTAAAACTCAGGTACTTTGCATTGTGTGCAGATAGCCTATGGTACAGTAATTAATGAATTGATGGTGAGGAATCGACTCTTGGATTATGCCTTTTATTGCAAAAACTGCTTTGTATTACACTACTGCCACCCCTTATTCCACAACAGTTCCTCTCCGGACCACGAGTCTGTCCTTCTCTTCCCTCTGCCTTGTCATTATTTAAGGAGTTTGTGTAAATGGCATTCTGTCCTGTATCCTGTGAATCAGTGATGACACTACCACTACAGGATATTACACACAGTAAGTATAGTCCCAACCGTCCCGATTTTGACGGGACTTTGTCACGGGCAGCTATGAGATTGTCACGGATTTTCCCCCCAGGTCCCGTGTTGTGTCCGCATAGAAATACTTTGAAAGTCTGAACTCACAGTACAGAATGGCTTCTACGACATCGAGGGAACCTTTTCAGAGAAGTGTCGGGCTTAGCGGAGAGACGGGACCACGTCATCAGCTTCAGATCAGCATCTGTCCATATATGGTCACTGCATCTCCTAGGGTTCCCCAGAGCAGACATCGGGCAGGGAATCCTTTTCAGAGAAGTGTCGGCTTAGCTGAGAGAGCAGGGACCACGTCATCAGGTCAGATCACCATCTGTCCATATATGGTCTCCAGGGCTCTCCGACCCAAGCTCTTTATTTAATTAAATTACATAAAGTTTTGGCCAGGCTGAGATTCAACCTGGGACCCTCTGCACCATAGACAGGAGCTTAACTAACTGAGCTATAAGCCCAGTGATACAGAGCTGAGGATTTCTGTGTAACTAAGAAGTGTTATCTGCCATTTACATGTGACACAGACTAATGCACTGATATAGAGAGGGATCTTCTCAGAGATTATTATTGTAATTATTGAGACTATTATTATTATAAATTTTATTATTTTTATTATTATGGAGATGATTATTAATATGTAAAAAATATAATAATCTCAATAATAATAATAATAATAATAATAATAATAATAATATAATAATCTCCATAATAATAATAATAGTCTCCATAATTACAATAATATGAGAAGATCCTCCCTATATACCAAGGCAGTATATAGTCATAGTTCTTAGCTACCAAAATTCTCCACCTTGTTAATCACAGAGGTTATAGCTCAGTGGGTTGGGGCGATCTGTTATTATTGTACTTGGAACTGCAGGTTCTGGGTTCACAATCCAATGAGGATAATTTTTTTTTTTTTTTTATTGAGATGATTTTATTATTTTAATATGGCTAAAATTGGGGCGTGCCAGGGAGTGATTGGGGGTGTGGCTTAGGGGATCGCCGCGGCACGCGTAGCGTGCCGCCATTTTGTCCTCTTCCTTTCACAAATGTTGGGAGGTATGAGTAATGTTACTGTACAGGAATAATACACACAGTGATGTCACTGTACAGAAATAATAATATAGGGGCATATTACTTACCTGTCTTACGCGATCCCCGAAAGTGCATTGTCCTACCGGAATGCACATCTGCGCGACTCAAGAAGACCATGCGCCCAATTTCCTGCATTTGTCACTTCCCCTTTCAGGTCCACCGGAGTTCACCTTCTTTTCCCAGTGCATGTAAGTGCATTGTCTTGCGACACAATTTGAATGTTAAATCCCGCGCTAGGTCTGAATCAGTTGGATCGTCCGACGCACGCCCCCAATTGTCGATGAAAGCTGGTGGACTGCGCCAAAATCTGATCGCGTACGCTAAAATCTCTTCCAAATACCTGTCCCAGCCGTGCGAAAACCTGAATATCTGGCGAAAGTGCGGTCCGCGGACCCTTAGTAAATAGCCCCATAGTGATGTCACAGTACGAGATAATACAAACAGTGATGTCACAGTAGGGATAAAACGTCATGTCACAGTACAGGATAATAGACACAGTGATGTCACAGTACAGGGATAATACACACAGTGATGTCAAAGTATGATAATACACACAGAAATTCACATACATGGATAATACCACAGTGATGTCACAGTACATGGATAATACACACAGTGATGTCCACAGTACGATAAGTCAGTCACGAGTGATAATACACACCAAATTTCACAGTACAGAGATAATAACACCGTGATCACAGTACAGAGATAATACACACAGTGAGTCACAGTACAGGGATAATACATAGGTGATGTCACAGTACAGAGATAATACACACAGGGATGTCACCAGTACAGGGATAATACACACAATATGTCACAGTACAGGGATAATACACCACAGTGATGTCAACAGTACAGGATAAATATACACAGTGATGTACAGTACAGGGATAAAAACGTCATGTCACAGTAGTGATAATACCCACAGTGATGTTACAGTACAGAGATTTATACACAGTGAGTCACAGACAGGGATACTAACACACGAATTTCTCACAGTACAGAGATAATACACACAGTGATGTCACAGTACAGGGATAGTGCACAGTGAAAATCAGCTCAGCAATGATACTAAGCAATGGGGCATTTACTAAGGGCTTTGCGACGCTCCTTTTTTGGACTGTGCTCGTTCATCAATGTTAAAACGGCTTGCACAGGTATGCGCTGCAATTTTTTTTTGGCGCGGCTGCGCTGGCTTCCATGCGACACAATTTAGGGGCATGTTGTTGGACAGTCCGACTAATTCGGACTGAGTGCGGGAGTTAACCTTCAAATTGTATCGCAAGCCAAAGCACTTACATGCACCAGGAAGAAGAAGGTGAACTCTGTCGGACCTGAGCAGGGAAGCGACACATGCAGGATATTGGGTGCACATCCTAGTGAATCGCTGCACCGTGCATTATAGTTGGACAATACACTTTCTGTGAACTCCTTTGACTGGGTAAGTAAATGTGCCCCAATGTGTTTCCGGTTTAGATTTTACACTTGCAGTTCAGCTGATTTCTTCTCCTATAATGCTTTCTCTGTGCGTTTTTTATGTATAAAAATAGGTCCTTAGTGTGTTGGGGCAATTTAACGGTCTCTTTTCCGGAAAATCCACATTTTTCATGTGTAGTCATTGCTGTGCTCAAGAGATGACACACATCTTTGTTCTAAAGGAATAATATCTAATGAAACCTCATTGCACTTTCCTGTCATTACTAAAGTAACATATTATTACTGAAATACGTTTAACCTGTTCAGCACTTTCTGAGAAGAAAGAGTGTCTACAAATACTAATTTTTGCCTGAATGTAGTATCTACGTGTACAACCAGCCTGCCTCTAGATCCACCTCAACAAAGCCAACACAGAAACAGCTTGTTGTAGAGTTACCAAAAAGTATATATCCATCTTAACACCTTCATCACCAGTCAATGTAAAGTAAAGTTCCGTCAACAGGACATGAAGGGCCGGTGTCAGCCACTTTGCATTAACTGCCAGGGTAAAACCCAACCATAACACCTTAACAACATGTGATGTACCTGTATGTCAAATTCCAGTAAAGGCTTTATAGAGTACACATACACAATGGGCTGACACCCGTAATCGGTGCTTATGATGGGTTTCAAGCCCTTAAGTGCCATCATAAAATGTGCCGCTGGCTGCTGCCATCTTTGATCTGTCGTGCCCCTTTGACGTCACCAGAGGCCGGTGGCCCGTTGCTATCATAGCCAGAACCCTAACACAGATTTCCTTGGCTGTCATATTAGGATCTGTATAAGAGCTACTGTAGTATTGTGGTATAGTATAGGTGACCGGACGCCTTAGGATTTCAGTACTTTAGGGGGTATACAAATGAAGAAATATTTTTTTAAAAAGTAACACTTTTTTTAAAGACCTTAAAGTTCCATTGCCTAGAACAAAATTGAAAAAAAAAAGGGGGTACCCCATGCATTGAAGGGGAAAATGGACAAACACTATTGACAAGTAATAAAATTCGATCTTTATTAACCCCTTAAGGACGCAGCCTGTTTGCAGGTTAAGGCTCGCAACTTTTTTTTGAAATTTGACCAGTGTCTCTTCCTGTGGTAATAACTTTTCAACGCTTTAAGATATCTCTGTGATTTTGAGATTGTTTTCTCGTGAGACATTGTAGTTTATGTTAGTAGTGTCATTTCGGTGATCCGTTCCTTTTTTGGGGGGTAAAAATTCAAAAATTTAGGAAAAATTTGAAAAAAATGACTATTTTCAAAGTTTCAAATGTTATACTTTTTAGACAAAAAGTGATACCACAAATTTTTTTTGATAGAAACCTTTTGCCATTGGTCTTCTTTTTATATCCATTATTTGTTTTAAGTTTCCATTTTTTTTATGGATGTGAGAAGGTTTGAAGTTTTAGTAGCAACTTCTCAGATTTTCTTGAAATTTGAAAAATGCGAACTTTTTGGTGATCAATTCAGTTTGGAAGTGCCCTATAAAGGCTTCTGTACTATATACCCCCACAAGTAACACCATTTTATGAACCTAACATCTCAACCTATTCAAATCAGCATTTAAGAAGTCTGTTAACCCTTTAGTTATTTTTCCGGAAGCATATGAAAATGGAGTGGAAATTTTGAAATTTCAATTTTTGATTTCAATCTTTCCAATTTAGCCCTAAAATGGATACATTCAGAAGGAATTTGAGGTAAATATATATTCCTAATTTCTTGCCCTGCTTCTTCCGAGTACGGTAATACCAGACATGTGGATGTCAGCTGCTGTTTCCCCGCACAGTGATGTCCAGAACAGAGTTAGCGATACTGGGAATTTGGAAGGCCAATTTGGCTGCAAATATTTTGTGGTGCCACAGTGTAATTGAAGAGCCCCTGAAGTAAAAGTACAATAGAAAACCCCCCAAAATGTCACCATTTCGGAAACTAGACCCCTCAAAGAATTTATCGGTGGTTGTGGTGAGCATTTTAACCCCCAACACGCTGGTCAAAATTGAATGCAAAATAAATGGTGCAGAGTAAAAATTGCGTTTTTATCTCAAAAATGATTTTAGTGCCATATAATGTGCCACAACCCATGCCACTTAGAACAACACCCCAAAATCATTCTGCGGGTTGTCCCGAGTACAGCAATACCTCACATGTGCCAATAATTTACAGACTGGGCACACAGAAGGGATGAGAACGGAAGGAGTGAAATTTTGATTTTCCAGCTCTGTTTCACAAGTTTGGATTTGGAGTGTGATGTATGTGGAGGGCCGTGAGGTGAGTATGCAATAGAAAACCCCAATAAATGATACATTACGGAAACTAGACCCCTCAAAGAATTTATCGGTGGTTGTGGTGAGCATTTAACCCAAACACGCTGGTCAAAATTGAATGCAAAGTAAATGGTGAGAGTTAAAATTGCGTTTTTATCTCAAAAATGTCATTTTAGTGCCCTCATATCTGTGCCCAACCCATGCTACTTAGACAAACACCCCAAAAATCATTCTGCGGGTTGTCCCGGTACAGCATACCAACATGTGCCAATAATTTACAGACTGGGCACACAGTAGGATGAGAAAGGAAGGAGTGAAATTTGATTTTCCAGCTCCGTTTTCACACGTTTGATTTGGAGTGCCATGTCATGTTGGCAGGGCCCGTGAGGTGCCAGTGCAATAGAAACCCCAATAAATGACACCATTACGGAAACTAGACCCCTCAAAGAATTTATCGGTGGTTGTGGTGAGCATTTTAACCCCCGACACCGTGGTCAAAATTGAATGCAAAGTAAATGGTGCAGAGTAAAAATTGTTTTTATCTCAAAAATGTCATTTAGTGCCTCATTACTGTGCCCAACCCATGCTACATTTAGACAAACACCCCAAAAATCATTCTGCGAGTTGTCCTGAGACAGCAATACACACAATGTGCCAATAATTTACAGGACTGGCACACAGTAGGGATGAGAACGGAAGGAGTGAAATTTTGATTTTCCAGCTCGTTTTCACACGTTTGGATTGGAGTGCCATGTCATGTTGGCAGGGCCCCGTGAGGTGCCAGTGCAATAGAAACCCCCAATAAATGACACCATTACGGAAACAGACCCCTCAAAGAATTTATCGGTGGTGTGTGGTGAGCATTTTAACCCCCGACACGCTGGTCAAAATTGAATGCAGTAAAGGGTGCAGAGTAAAAATTGGTTTTTTATCTCAAAAATGTCATTTAGTGCCTCATATACTGTGCCCAACCCATGCCACTTTAGACAAAACACCCAAAAATCATTCTGCGGGGTGTCCCGAGTACAGCAATACCCACATGTGCCAATTTACAGACTGGGCACCACAGTGGGATGAGAAAGGAAGGATTGAAATTTTGATTTCCAGCCGTTTTCACACGTTGGATTGGGTGCCATTCCTGTGGCAGGGCCCGTGAGGTGCCGCAGTGCAATAGAAACACCCCCAATAAATGACACCATTACGGAAACTAGACCCCTCAAAAGAATTTATCGGTGGGTGTGGTTAGGCATTTTAACCCACCGACACGGGTCCATAGGCAAATTGAATGCACGAATAAATGGTGCAGAGTAAAAATTGCGTTTTTATCTCAAAAATGTCATTTTAGTGCCTCATATACTGTGCCCAACCCATGACACTTTAGACAAACAAACCCCAAAAATATGCGGGGTCCCAATACGGCAATACACACATGTGCAATAATTTACGGCTTGGCACACTCTCAAAAATGTCATTTTAGTGCCTCATATACTGTGCCCAACCCATGCTACTTTAGACAAACACCCCAAAAATCATTCTGCGGGTTGTCCTGAGTACAGCAATACCACACATGTGCCAATAATTTACAGACTGGGCACACAGTAGGGATGAGAACGGAAGGAGTGAAATTTTGATTTTCCAGCTCCGTTTTCACACGTTTGGATTTGGAGTGCCATGTCATGTTGGCAGGGCCCGTGAGGTGCCAGTGCAATAGAAACCCCCAATAAATGACACCATTACGGAAACTAGACCCCTCAAAGAATTTATCGGTGGTTGTGGTGAGCATTTTAACCCCCGACACGCTGGTCAAAATTGAATGCAGAATAAATGGTGCAGAGTAAAAATTGCGTTTTTATCTCAAAAATGTCATTTTAGTGCCTCATATACTGTGCCCAACCCATGACTTTAGACAAACACCCCAAAAACTCATTCTGCGGGTTCCCGAGTACAGCTACCACACATGTGCCAATAATTTACAGACTGGGCACACAGTAGGGATGAGAACGGAAGGAGTGAAATATTTTCCAGCTCCGTTTTCACACGTTTGGATTTGGAGTGCCATGTCATGTTGGCAGGGCCCGTGAGGTGCCAGTGCAATAGAAACCCCCAATAAATGACACCATTACGGAAACTAGACCCCTCAAAGAATTTATCGGTGGTTGTGGTGAGCATTTTAACCCCCGACACGCTGGTCAAAATTGAATGCAGAGTAAATGGTGCAGAGTAAAAATTGCGTTTTTATCTCAAAAATGTCATTTTAGTGCCTCATATACTGTGCCCAAACCATGCCACTTTAGACAAACACCCCAAAAATCATTCTGCGGGTTGTCCCGAGTACAGCAATACCACACATGTGCCAATAATTTACAGACTGGGCACACAGTAGGGATGAGAACGGAAGGAGTGAAATTTTGATTTTCCAGCTCCGTTTTCACACGTTTGGATTTGGAGTGCCATGTCATGTTGGCAGGGCCCGTGAGGTGCCAGTGCAATAGAAACCCCCAATAAATGACACCATTACGGAAACTAGACCCCTCAAATCTCAAAAATGTCATTTTAGTGCCTCATATACTGTGCCCAACCCATGACACTTTAGACAAACACCCCAAAAATCATTCTGCGGGTTGTCCCAAATACGGCAATACCACACATGTGCCAATAATTTACAGGCTGGGCACACGGCAGGGGTCAGGAAGAAAGAAGCACAATTTAGGTTTTCAAGCTTCGTTTTCACTCGATTGGTAATGGGGGGTACCACCCGAGTACCAGTACATAGAAACGCCCCAGTAGTGAACCCATTTTGAAAGGGCACCCTCAAAGAATGTATCGTAGGCTTGTATGAGCATTTAAACCCCTAAGGTGTCTGGCTAAATTTAATACAAATGAGTAGTGCAGAGAAAACAATTGTATTGCAATTTCAAATATGCCATTGAAGTGACAAAGTATTTTGCCCAACTCATGCCACTGGGGAAAAACCATCAAAATCATTGTGTGGGTTACCCGGTTAGGGCAATATCCCATAGGAGGCAATAATCTGTAGATGGAGACACACAGGGCCAAAAGGGATAACTTGTTGTGGCACAGACATTGTATTCATTTTTTTTTTTCTTTTTGGAATCATGAAAGATTTGTAGATGCCAATAGGGGCCATTACAGTAGAAACCCTAAGAACGACCCTATTGGGAACCTACACCCTCTCCATGAATTATCTAGGGGTATAGTTACATTTTAACCCCACAGGTGGACCCCTGAAAAAGTGCATAATGGATAGTGCATAGTAAAAATATCCATTATGTTCATTTGGGCCCAGCTGCTGCCATGGTAGAACAAACACCCTAAAAATCATGAATGCATGTTTTCCGGTAAAGCTCTACGAACAGTAATCTACAGGCTGGACAATGGCAGGGCTTAGAAGGGAAGGTGCCATGCGGATCATGATGTATAAGCTGTGCTGTCCAGGGTACACAACAGGGTACTCTAAAATCCAGGTATGTATGATAAATTCGGAGCACTCTTTTCATACATAACCCATCTGGTTTTTTCTGGGCATGTCTCACAGTGAGATGGTGTCCTTCCTAATGCCATTTTTTGGAGCACACCCTGCACCTCTTTTGTGACCTTCCCTTGCTGCTGTTTGGGGAACTACTCCTGGAAAGTGATTCCCTGGTAGAATACGTGATGGGGCCTCACTTCCAGAGTGCTAGCACTCCCCCTTCCTGGTCTCCAAAAAGAAAGTACTTTATTACACCCTCTTGAAATTCCAGGAAAGTTCCCCCTGGCCGGCATATCGATGCAGCACAAGCATTAATACAATGCCATCTGCATCATGTGCACGCCAGCTTCTTGTACCACACCCTCGTCTTCCGTCATGGCATTGTACGGCTGAAGCACCTGGTCAGACAAGTCCACCCCCTCCCATGTATTTGTTATAATCTAAAATACAGTCTGGCTTGGGGTTTCTGTACTGGCACCTCGTACTGGTACAGGGGTGGTGGTGTGCTCATGTATTGTGGTTAATACAAGGACTTCTCTCTTGTCCTTGTACTTAACACCAAATACAGAGTCGCTGCATAGTGCCGCTTTCGTGCCTTTTATTTTTTGCCCAAGCGCGACTTAGGGAGACCTCTCTGCATTTCTGCGTACAGTCGCATGCCGCAGTATTCTGGAAGTGAGGCACTTGAACAGGGTGGTGCGGGTGTAGAAATTGGCCAGGTGAGGTGATAGCCCTGGTTCAGCAGTGGGTCCTAAAATCCCACACTATGCTTCCCGTAACACCCAGAAGGGGGGCATTCTGGTGGGCACTATAGTGGATCCTTCCTTCAATTACCCTGAAGCTTGTTGAGTAGATACCCTTATGAACTTTCGCGCACAGCTTATACAATCTTCAAACCATACCTTGCCCTCGTATGGGCAGGTACTGGCGGAAGTGAAGTCTCCCTTTGAAATGTACCAGGGACTCGTCTTTCATGCTACATGTTTGGCGGGGGTATAGCCTGGGCAAACTTGACTAAAATGATCTAATATGGGCCTGACCTTAAATAACGATCATAAAACTGGGGTCACCTCTGGGTGGGCACTGTGTGTTGTCAGTGTAGTGCAAAAACTATGGATGGCTTCAAAGCGCATCCTGCTCATTGCCATGCGGCAACATGGGGGTGGGTGTACAGTATGTCTGGGTGCTCGTCACTGATCTGATGGCTTCTTTACTATCCCCATAAGGAGTATTATGCCCAATATCTTGTGCATCTCTGCTGCAGTGACAGGGTCCACCTGTAGGGTTGTGCATAAAAGAACGTGGGGTTTTGGGCATATCTTTGGCAGCGTAGAGATTTCTGAAATATATCATATTCAGACAGCGCCTCATCAAACAAAAAATTATAAAAGTCCACAGCTCGAGCCCTGTCGTGTCAAGTTAATTCTAGTAGGCCCAAAAGTCAGGACCTGATGGGGCTATATTATCTGGGTATAATGTCTCGGCAGAGCGCCGACAGAAGTCCCAGAAACTTTCTGAGACAGTCCCAGGCACTTACTCCTGGACGAAGTTCCCAGGCACCTTCTCCTGCAAAGTCCCAGGCACGTTCCTGAAAGCCATGGAACCACTACGGCGCCTTCTTGGGGGTCCTACAGGTCACTGGACCCACACGGACCAGCCGCACAGATCACACACAAAAAAAGTAGTACGTTATGGGTACACCTACGGCGCTCTGGAAAAAAATATTACCAGGCACCGGAAAAAAACCTATGTGCACCGCGCAAAAAGGCGCTACAAATGCACCTAGCTTGCCCTAAGACAAACTAACTACCGCTAAGACTGCTAAAGATTCTGTGCAGCGCTATTCACACGGCGCACTGAAAAGTGCGTCCAGTGCAGAACAACGCTAACACAGCGCACTGAAAAGTGCGTTTGGGTTCAGAAGGGACAGACAGGGAAAAACGTAAGACACGTGGGATCACACAAGGCGATCACACAGGGAACACACAGGACACAGGAAAAAACAGATAGGGATGGGAATTTGTAGGGAACAATAGGGATCAGATAAGGATCAGAACACTATTTATAGTGTAAAAGTGTATTTTGGTGCACACAGTAACGCTCTCTCCTCTCTCCAGCGATACCAAACCAAAATGGTGCCGCTGGAGGAAGAGGAAGGGGCTAAAACCACGTTTTTTAGCCCAAAATCGCTGTAATTGGCCAGTCAGGTTTGACTGGCCAATCACGGCGATCGGCGGGCGGGACCGATTTGATTGGTCGGGTGACGGAGACAGGAACTCCTCCTGCCTCTGTCACCCAAGTCTCGTCCCGATGTCACCACGTCGCGAGACGTGGTGACAATTCTAAAATCCTATGCGCTCGCGCCGTAGCTGTACTGCGCTGAGCGCTAATCGTCGGAAGCTGCGCAGTACAGCTACGGCGCGGAGCGCTAAGGGGTTAATGATAATTGCAAACATATAAAAATATACAAGTGGCAGCAAACTGACACTGGGGGCTCAGACGAAGGCTCAGCGTGAGCCGAAACGCGCGTCGGGGACGCGGCCTTTCCCGGACGGTGGAGCACTATCACCCCTTCCAACTTGGTAAGAGCTGGCTATTTACTTACCTGTCTACCCCCTTTATAAAACGTAACTTGCCCCTTTCTGGGTATTAGTAATTGGTTGCCAATAGATTGGTCCACAGCAGATCTCCCCGGGCATCCTACCCTCTCTCAACACGATCCGTGTCCTGCACGGATCGTGATGAGAACGTTTGCTGTCACTGCTTTCCCCAGCAGCTCAGCCTCCGGTGAATAATAGTCACAGGGGCTGAAGGACCTGTGATGATGTCATGGTCACATGACCTGCCGGGGAAAGCAGTGCAGAGAGAGAGAGAGAGCTGCATCTGTGAGGTAAGGGGGGAGACATGATAGGGAAGGGGGAGAATAAGGGGGGTTTATTGTGAGCACATACTTAGGGGGGGTGTGTGAGCACATTACTTACGGGGGGCTGTGTGGGGCACTTTTCTTACTGGGGACTGTGTAGGGCACTTTTCTTACTGGGGGGCTGTGTGGGCACTTTTCTTACTGGGGGGCTGTGTGGGGCACTTTTCTTACAGGGGGGCTGTGTGGGGACATTTCTTACTGGGAGTCTGTGTGGGGCGCATTACTTACTGGGGGGCTGTGTGGGGCGCATTACTTACTGGGGGCTGTGTGGGGCGCATTACTTACTGGGGGGCTGTGTGGGGACATTTCTTACTGGGGGGCTGTGTGGGGACATTTCTTACTGGGGGGCTGTGTGGGGCGCATTACTTACTGGGGGGCTGTGTGGGGCACATTACTTACTGGCGGGCTGTGTGGGCACATTACTTACTGTGCGGGGGGGCTGTATGGGGGACATTTCTTGGAGCGTGTTCACACATGACACTAGGACAGGTCTCGGTTTGATCTCATTTGCGTTTCCAGTAATACACAAGTGATGGGTAACACGCACCTGGTTTTGTTTAAATGCAAGACAAAGTGTGAGCGCAGCCTTTCAGTATTTGGGGGAGATTGTTATGGGCAGCACCAGGATAACACTGTCAGGGAACCAAGATGTAGGGACAATGAGGAACATAAGATGTGGTGATGCCTAATGGAGAAGATGGAGGAGATGTCACCTGCAGTCACTGGAGGGAAAAAGTAGGGATTTCTCTGGTGTTTCTGTAGCTGTATACACTGTCAATAAAGTTGTTATGTGAGGGGTTATGTACAGGAGGGGGCATTACTAAAAGATCGCTACATATGTATTGGGGCCCGTGCCCCGGATCTTTTACCACCCTAGCAATGCCCCTGGTCCACAGAATAAACCCTTGGTGTAGTACACATCTTTTGCCTAGCTCAATCTGTACATACAGTGCGTACTATTCATCCTCCATTTTGTCCGGGTGGTCCCGTTTTTTGTATTTGTGCCATTCCACTCGGTTGCTGTTTTGTAAATCATATACACAAGTTTTACCTATATATCAGTGTCAGTTTGCTGCCACTTGTATATTTTTATATGTTTGCAATTATCATTAACAAAGATCGAATTTTATTACTTGTCTACCTAGTTTTTCTGGATTTAAACACATTAGGTGCGTGACTGCATTGGGTTACTAAATACTAGACCACACTAGGTCGTTACACTTATACAGAGATTGATATAACCCTGCTATTTTGGTACCCACTTCTGTATCCAATCTAATTTTCAACTAGAACAAAATTGTTAGATATCGCAACATCCCAAAAAGACCAATCTATCTAAATATAAAAACAAGTTTTTTTGGCGGTGAACCCCATAATGGAAACTAGCCCCAAAATGTCAGACTTTTCACTGTTTCACAACACATGTAAATTTTGATAAAAAGTGATCAAAAGGTCATATAGCGAAATGTCAACTCTTTCCATAAAAAAGTATCCATAAACCAAAGTATGAAAAAGTTATTCGTCAGAATAGGGCAAAAATTCTGAATTTTTTTTCCGTACAAAAGGTTGTGATTTTTTTAAAATCAATGAAAAACTTATAAAACCTGCACAAATTTGGTATCCTTGTGAGTGTTCCAACCCAAGGAATAAAGTAGAGGTGTCATTTGAAGCCATAAAAACAAAACCCACAAGAAATTAGTGCAAACTAGGTTTTTTTTTGGTCAATTTCAGCGTATTTGGAATTTTTTTCCAAATTCCCAATGCATGGCATGGAATATAAAATTCCGCCAGTACGAAGTACAATTAATTCAGCGGTGGCAGCAGTAAATTTCTCCTCAATAGGATATTCCAAAAATCTGCATTTAATCTTTATGTATAACATGTTGGTTCATATCAACTTTCAGTCATGTTTTCCAGTGCGTTAGGCCTAAAGAGTTATTTTTACATAATATTGTCATCAACGTCTTCATATAAAGTAATATACTAAAGTTTTAAACAGGTGTGGAAAAAATACTGCAAATTTAGAGTCAGTTCACATCTCAGTAATTTCAACAGTTTACATGTATTATTTATTATCCAAGTGTGGAGGCTACGCAGAGCAGGTCTTTCCACTAAACCTCATCTCTGTATAATCTCCCTGTCTGATTTTGGCTCATAGAATCTGAAGCAAAAAATAAATTATTATTGTGGCCATAAAAGCCATTCATTTGACATGTCCTATTGAGACCCTTTCACTACACAGACAAATCACCCAACAACATATTTCAACTAGCACATTTTGGCCAATGTAAACAGATCCCTACATCACCAGGATATGTGAGCTTTATGTTCAAATAGCAGCTTAATGCACTGAAAAAAAGAAACTTGCATAAGGTTCTAAACGCAGCATAGAGGGAGAAAAGCAATTGATCCGGATGGTGATCCGGGGGCTCGAGTGGGCCCCTCCAGTACCCCGAGGCCCCGGCAGCTGCCCGGGTTGGCCGGGTGCCGGCGCTGGGCCTGGTTACAGTACAGGGATAATAAATGTAGTGATGTCACAGTACAGTGATAATACACACAGTGATGTCACAGTACAGGGATAATACACAAAGTGATGTCACAGTACAGGGATGATAAACAAAGTGATGTCACAGTACAGGGATAATACACACAGTGATGTCATAGTACAGGGAGAATGCACACAGTGATATCACAGTACAGGGATAACACACACAGTGATGCCACAGTACAGTTCGCCTTTGGACGCACTTTTTTCGGACTGTGTCCGTTCCAAATTGTTAAAATGGCTTGCACAGGCATTTAAGTAGTGGTTGCGCTGCGATTGTGTCGCACGTGACCCTTTTAGTGGCGCGGCTGCGCTGGCTTCCATGCAACACAATTTAGGGGGCGTGCCATTGGACAGTCCGACTAATTCGGACTGAGCACTGGATCTAACTTTCAAATTGTGTTGCAAGCCCAAGCACTTAGAAGCACCACTAAAAAGATGGGGAACTCTGTCGGACCTGAGTGGGGAAGTGACACATTCATGATATCGGGTGCACGATCTTAGTGAATCGCGGCACAGTGCATTATCGTCAGACAATACACTTTCTGTGAACTCCGTTGACTGGGTAAGTAAATGTGCCCCAATGTCTTTCCGGTTTAGATTTTACACTTGTAGTTCAGCTGATTTCTTCTCTTATAATGCTTTCTCTGTGCGTTTTTTATGTATAAAAATAGGTCCTTAGTGTGTTGGGGCAATTTAACGGTCTCTTTTCCGGTAAATCCACATTTTTCATGTGTAGTCATTGCTGTGCTCCAGAGATGACTCACATCTTTGTTCTAAAGGAATAATATCTAATGAAACCTCATTGCACTTTCCTGTCATTACTAAAGTAACATATCATTACTGAAATACGTTTAACCTGTTCAGCACTTTCTGAGAAGAAAGAGTGTCTACAAATACAAATTTTTGCCTGAATGTAGTATCTACGTGTACAACCAGCCTGCCTCTAGATCCACCTCAACAAAGCCAACACAGAAACAGCTTGTTGTAGAGTTACCAAAAAGTATATATCCGTCTTAACACCTTCATCACCAATCAGTGTAAAGTTCCGTCAACAGGGCATGAAGGGCTGGTGTTGGCCACTTTGCGTTAACTGCCAGGGTAAAACCCAACCATAACACCTTAACAACATGTGATGTACCTGTATGTCACATTCCAGTAAAGGCTGTATAGCGTACGCTCACGGACATAGCCCAAACCATAAACAGTGGGCTGACACCCGCAATCGGTGCTTATCATGGGTTTCAACCCCCTTAAGTGCCATCATCAAATGCAAAGGCAGCACTTAAGTGACAGGGCCATTGGGTGCTGCCATCTTTGATCTTTTGCCCCCCTTTGACATCATCGGAGGCCGGCAGCCGGTTGCTATCATAACCAGGACCCTAACAGAGATTTCCATGGCTGTCATATTAGGATCTGTATAAAAGCTACTGTAGTATTGTAGTATATTGTATAAGTGACCGGACGCCTTAGGATTCCAGTACATTAGGGGTATACAAATTAATAAATTTTTTTTTTAAAAAGTAACATTTTATTTAAAGACCTTAGAGGGAACCTACCACCACGATTCTACCTATAAAGGTAGATCGGGTGGTAGGTGGATGAATGGGACATGGGGCCTCGGAGCATGCGCAGAATGCCAGGTGTTCGGACGAGGGCTGCGCGCCGAAGATGCAATGGTAGGAGGAGAAAAGAGGCTACTGGGGCGTGGAGTAGCCGTGACGTGTAGCCCCCGATTAAAGTTTTTGTAAAAGTAGCCAGGACGCGAGGATTAGCCCAAAAAAGGGCTATCCTCATGTCCCATTCATCCACCTACCACCCGATCTTTAAAGGTAGAATCGTGGTGGTAGGTTCCCTTTAAAGTTCAATTGCCTAGAACACAAATGTTAGATATCGCAACATCCTAAAAAGCCCAATCTAATATAAAAACGAGTTTTTCTGGCGGTGAACCCCATAATGGAAACTAGCACCAAAATCTCAGACTTTTCGCTGTTTCACAACACATGTAAATTTTAATAAAAAGTGATCAAAAAGTCATATAGTCCAAGAAATGGTTGTTATGAAAATGTCAACTCTTTCCGCAAAAAAAAAGGATTTTACACAAATCCATAAACCAAAGTATGAAAACGTTAATGGCATCAAAAGAGGGCGAAAATTCAGATTTTTTTTTTTCCGTACAAAAAGTTATGAATTTTTTAAATCTATGAAAAACTTATAAAACCTGTACAAATTTGGTATCCTTGTGAGCGTTTTCCAACCCATGGAATAAAGTAGAGGTATCATTTGAAGCAGTGATAGCCATAAAAACAAAGCCCACAAGAAAATTGTGCAAATTAGATCTTTTTTTGTCAATATTCCAATATTTGTAAATTTGGAAGTACAATTTGATTAATAAAAAAAGTAAGTCCTTGGAGATACAAAGCCTAAAATCTTTTAGTTGCATTTTTTATGTTAATTTGATGTTAAAGGAAACCTACCACTTGAAGTGGCAGGTTTAAGAAGAAAATACCGAGCACCAGCTCAGGGTGAGCTGGTGCCAGAGCTTATTTTTGTTAGTCTTTTAAACCGCTGTATTGCAGTTTAAAACACTTTTTAAATTTTATAGCCTTTAATATTCAGCTGTGGCAGCAGTAGATTTCTCCTCAATAGGATATTCCAAAAATCTGCATTTAATCTTTATGTATAATATGTTGGTTCATAACAACTTTCAGTCTGGTTTTCCAGTGCGTTAGGTGCCTAAAGAGTTATTTTTACATAATATTGTCATTAACGCCTTCATATATAAACAGGTGAGGAAAAAATACTGCAAATTTAGAGTCAGTTCACATCTCAGTAATTTCAACAGTTTATATGTATTATTTATTATCCAAGTGTGGAGGCTACGCAGAGCAGGTCATTCCACTAAACCTCATCTCCGTATAATCTCCCTGTCTGATTTTGGCTCATAGAATCTGATGCAAAACATTAATAATTATTGTGACCTTTTACACCATCCATAAAAGCCATTCATTTGACATGTCTTATTGAGGCCCTTTCACTATACGGACAAATCACCCAACAACATTTTTCAACAAGCACAAAAAAATCCTTTTATTGGCAACAGATTGGCCCATGTAGACAGAGCCCTACGTCACTAGCAAATGTGAGCTTTATGTTCAAACAGAAGCTTAATGCACTGAAAAAAAAGACATGTACTTGTATAAGGTTCTAAACATTCTTGAAGATTGAATACATATCCAAACTTTTTTTTCTTTGAGAAGATACCTCCAGTATTGCTTGACTACAGCTAAAAGCTGTAATTGGAGTGAGAATCAAATCTGAAATCAGTTCTGAAATCCATACACAGCAAATGCCTATGGAGAGGAGGCTAAAGCTCAACTCCTTACACACCTGCATTATACTGCTATTGATGATTCAACTCTGTAAGTCTATTTAGTGACTGTCTGTGAGAAAGGGTTGAAAAAAATAGGACAAACATTTTTAGGACAAAATAAATTGCAATTTTTAAAGGGAAAATGTAACCAGAGGGCCATCTTTAGTAGTGTCCAGGTTCACAGAGACATTATAAAGCACAATCCAAAAAGTTTTTATAAAATCAATTACTTGGTCAGTGAAATATAAAATATTTTATTCCTTTATTTCTTGAGTCCCATGGACATGTGCCGAAAGGGGCAGAGTCCCACCAACCCCCAGAAAATTCTTGTTACCCCCCCCCCCCTTCCTCCTACTCTCACTGACTGCAGCAAACAATCTTGCAGGGTCAGCAGCTAGTACTTGCCATACGCAGATAGCAGTGAAGACAGGCTATCCATCTCTACTCTCCCTGCACATGCGCCACATAGAGCGGCAGCTTGCTTGGTAGTGAGGCGGGTACACAACTCACTACAGAGTTTGGGTAACCTGCCAGGACCTTACAGTTAAGCCTCTAAGCCTCCCTGTTGCCGCTCTATGAATGATTTGAATCTGGATGATGAGTATTTTTTTGAGAGGGGTGGGGACTGGGTAAATTTTAATATAATTTATTTCACTAACAATAAAAGTCATTGATTGTATAAAAACTGTTTTGGATTATGCTTTACAGTGTCTGCGTACACCTGAGCAGTACTAAAAATGGTGCTAAAGTTCCCTTCAAAGTAATAAACTTAAAAGTTTTAAACTTTTTGAAAGCACCTTTTTTTAAAACTCTTCCCCACAAGGGGTACAACAATAAGGCTTTTCACTATTGCGCCCCTGTTGCATCAGTTTTTCCGTTTCATGTAACACTTATTCAACGTTATAAAACTTTTCTGGCTAATAGGAAGTTTAGAAGAAAAGTAGAGCCTGTTGTTGTGGAAGGAGGACAGTCCAGCTCTCGGCAGGGCATTCTTTCCCTCACTTGAGTGCCAAGGCACGTAGGGATGTACTGCTCCACACCACATCGCTGCACTCACACTACTTAACTCTGTGAGGTTTGGGGTGGTTTACAAGAACAGATATTGTGAATTACATTCCACCCTGTTAGATTTCCTTCACACCATTGAAATCAGTTCATAATAAGAGCTTTCATGTCCGAGGGAATGAAGAGGAACTCAACAAAGCAACCAAACGTCTTTCTCGGAAATGTGTCAGGGGGAAGGCATTAAGAATCTGTCCAAGTACACAACGAGAACAAAAGGCAAAGTAAGTAAAAGGCACCTACTCCGACCATCAGAGGCATCATCGTGATCTCTACCCTGAATTTCATAAAGGTGAGTTATGAATGGGCCAGAAATGGGGAAGGGGTTATTGCGTCATTATGACATCCAATATAGACCATAGGGTATGCTGTCTCATAGAATTTTCAATCAAGTTCTTATCGGTTTTCATTGCTTTTGTTAGCATTTGTAATGAAGTAGGGCTGAATTTATCACATAACTGCTTCTATTGTGTAAATGCATGTTACAGAGCTAATAGGGTTATGTATGCTGGAAACTCCTATGGGAACCAGAGATAACACATTGTCATATCACACTAAGCTTTATCGACAGAAAGACTGTTAGTACTAGAGGGACTGTACAAGTTTTCAAAACTTTTTTAAAAGTTTGTAATTTCTTTCTTGCACAATTGTATATGCGTTAGTTTGTCATTTGGCATATCTCCCTGTAACATTACAGACAATCCCATATAGAGCAGAGAGCAGAGAATAAATCTACTATGTAAATGTTAATATAGCAAAGAAATTGTCATGATAAATTCCGCTCTCTAACTTTTGTGCAGGTTTACTGCAAATTTTGGTTGGACTGAAGTATTCCCTATAGAGCATGTATTCGAGGGCCATGGAAACTATAATTAGAAAAATGATTCATTGATTGCATGATTATTAGTTCTTACATGTATTATGTAAGGCAGCTAGTGCACAAGTATTAGGAGCTGTTCACATTTCACAGCCAATTGCCCGACTTTACCTGGATTTGCCACCAAAAACAATGATCGTTTGACATTAGAGCAAAAAGATACAATGGTCCAGATATATCATTGTGTCTGCGCCAGTTTTTTGTTTAAGTTTGCACTAAAAAAAGTGTCTCTGAAGCTTGTACCTGTATTCATTAGGTGTTTGCGCCACTTTTGTATTTTGGTTGCATATTGTCCAACATTTTTGAAAACTGTGCACCTAAAGGGAACATGCTGGTGTGTGTTCCTAGTTTGCACAACATTTCTTACTGAGCTGCCCCAGCAAAGTGCACAAAGAAAAATAAGGGGCAACTGTTTGCACATTCTAAAAAACAGACCAGATGAACTAAGAGCGTGTGTCACTATTAAATAATGTGGCACATACTGCATATTAGTAAGGCTAACTGTACAGAAGCACACTGCACCAGTTTTCATATATCTGGGCATCCAGAAAAGTTTACATTTATTTAAAGGAAATCTACCATTTGCTTTTATGCATTATGAAGCAAACATACCTTGAGTATGCTGTAGCTACACTAATGCAGAAACACATCTTGTTTAATCTTCGAAACAGAAAAAGGTAGAAAAAGTTGAACGGCACTCACCCGGTAGTGCATTAAATATCTTGTTTAATCCCTGAACTGAGTGGTTTTGAAAAAACATTTATACAATTATGATAATGAGGTTCTGTCTCTCCTGTGGCTGGCTCAGCATGTCTCCTCTTACCCTAATTAGGCACTGCTTCAGCCTTGTCCTACGTAATCACTATGTTGTCCCTGACAGGCAAAAGTAATCAATCACTGCAATATCCCCCAGCTGCTGTGTATGATGCATCCAGCTCAGGTTGAATAATTGTGTCTGGACAGTTCAGGAACCTCAATGTGTAAAGTATTTATGTAGGCACCCAGGTTTCCCAAGGTCCTAAATTTTATTTATTTTTTATAATTTTATACATAAATTTTTTGAGCAAAACCACTTGGTCCAGGGATAAAATAAGATATGTTTCTGCATCAGTGTAGCTACAGCAGTCTTAAGGTATGTTTGGTTGACAATGCATAAAAACAAATGATACGTTTCCTTTAATATTTAAAAGTTTGTTCATTTTGAAGGCAAAAAAAGTTGAAGTGGCAGTGAATAGTTATACAACCCTTTAAATTAACCCCTTGTCACCATTGTCCATTTTCCTTTTTATATTTTCGTTTTTTGCTCCCCTACATTCAGTAGCCATAACGTTTTACAATATATATAAAGAGCTGAATGCAGTCTTGTTCTCTGCGTAACAAATTGCACTTCCTAGCGCCAGTATTAAATACTCCATGCAATGCATTCAGAAGCTGGGGAAAAAATCCAAATGCGGCGAAATTGCTGAAAAAAGCGCATCTACGAAATCTACTTGTAGGCTCTTTTTTAACGTCTTTCAATGTGCGCTCTAAATGACACATGTGCTTATACTTTGGATCGGTAGAATCACAGAGATACCAGATTTAGGTTTTATTAGGTTTTAATACATTTATAAAGGTTAAAATCTTTTGTACATAAAAACATTTCTTTGGATCTTCATATTCACCAATATTTTTTTTATACTTTTTATGAACCTGAACAACCTTACAATCACTTTTTATTCAAATTTTTATCTTTTGCAAAATGTAACAATTTGGATGTTATTTTCTATCACGGGGTTGACCATAGGGGATAATCACTTTTCTATTTTGATAGACTGTGATAGGCATTTTCATCAGTCTTAGGAAAAGAGGGTGATTTGAACTTTTTTCAGTGTTTAGGTCCACTAGGGTACTTGAACCCTAGAAGGTTTTATCCCTCATATCTTATACTGCAATACAATTGTGTATCAGTATATGGGGCACATACTGGTCATCTGTAACAGTCTGCCATTACAGATCAAGTTGAATATCAGGCCTGGAGATATTGCCACCCCCTGATAATGCAATGGGAGTGACAATCTGTGCATGCGCCACCGCTATTTAAATGGTTATCCCTCACAATTGGGGCCAGCAATATGCATAGTGCAATATGCAGCAAACACCTATCATGTATGAAAGGGGCTCATCCTATGAGTCATTTTCATACATCCTTAAGGACAGCATCACGTATTGTCCAATCAGATGTCGATAAGGAAAAAGGGATATCTTTTATGTATAACACAATGATATTTGCAATAACCAGTCATATATGTTGGTATAATGCTATAATATAATCTATGAACTGCTCCTCAGGTGGTATCTAACTCCTAAAAAGATAATGGCCATTTTCACAAGTCACTCAAGTCAAGTCACACAGGTGGTGCATAGAGCGGAAAAGGAGCAAAGAGGGGAGAGTAATTTTTTTCTTTTGTCTGGTCTGAGGTGTAAATCATTGATCACTTTCCGCTCTAGTGGTCTCCATTATTACATTTTGCATTATCATGGGTCTCCAATAATAAGTTCTTCTGTGCTGAGGTTCTCATAACTTTTTTGTTGAATTTAATGGGTGACATGTAACAAACTGAGTTATCATAACCTGAATCCACATGTTAAAATTGCAACTTTTTAAAAAGTTGCAAAAAAGTTGCTAATTTTGGCAAAAATCTATGATTCCCCCTGACCAGTCGTCCAAATTATGGTAGCTTTGCTCTTTTGGAGCTTTTGGAGATTTCTGGAGGTTTTTTGTTTTAAAAAGTAGCAAATTCAACTTTGCAATTCAGTTGCAAAAGACCAAATGGCACGTGTATCAATAAGGAAAACAGGTCTTTATGATGGAATAGTGTTCCAATCACTTTGTAGAATTACTGTTTGTAACTGCATTATGAAGCCGGGTAGTATTCCAGCTTCATTGAAGCATTGACAGAGGAGGTGCTGAGAGCTCCTGATGTGAGTTCAATGTGCCTCATCAGCAGTGGTATAAGATGAAGCTGATGGACCACAGTGCAAAGTCTGTGCCAAGCTCCCAACTATAATCTATGGTTTATAGTACTAGTTTTCTCATATGGGAAAGTGACACCTTTTGGGTCCCCTAAGCCTCTTGCTTGTGCCCTGTGCACCCCCTTAACTTACGCCCCTGCTGATCAAACTCACATCTAGCTAAGTATAAACACCCTATTCAGTAAAACCCATATGTCAACCAAGAGTGTTGCTCCAGTGAACTATTTTCTAACCGTTCAAGAGTTTCTTCCATGCTCCTCGAGCTGCTACTCCAGGGTATAAACATGCCATTTAGTACATGGTGGTGTCCACAATTTTTTAGTCTTCTATTACATATTAAGTAAACATCTTATTCCATACAACTCTTCTAGTTTAGATGTAAATCCCCAGTAGAGAAGCAAGAGACAACACCTTAATACCTTCTTGCTTATCTCTCCCTGTCCTAATCCTTTCTCTTGATGCAGGGCAGGCTTTTGACTGCGTGGACTGGGGGTTCTTTGAGGCGGCCCTTGTGCAGATAGGGGTCTCGTATTAAGGCCCTCTATAATCATCCCAAAGCACAAATAAGGTCAATGGATCTCTCTCCTCCCCGTTCACAATCAGCAACGGCCACCAGGCAGGGGTGCCCCCTATCCCCCTTGCTATACACCTTTGCTATTGAGTAGCTCCTGAATGCCATCCGTAAGAACCCCAGCACCACTGGGATTCAGATTGGGAACCGCTGAATCAAATGTTCAGCCTTTCCGGATGAGGTTCATTGTATATCATCAATCTGGACTCCTCCCTTCTCCAGGTCATTGTTGCGACTTTGGATTTTCTAGCAATGTGAATATAAAGCCAAATCAGTGGGGATGAGCATGGAGCTTCACTCGCAAACAGTCCAATCTCTTAAGGCCCACTTCCCTTTCTATGCTCTTCCCTATGCTCACAACTACGGACCTTTCCTCCACAATCTCCAATCAGACCTCAGGGGCTGGGTATCTCGTAAAAAAAAAAAAAATTAGGTAGACAGGATTAGCTTTTTGAAGATGACTATCCTTCCCAGACTTCTCTACCTGTATCAGACCACTCTCTTACTTGATCTTTAGCATTCTTTCTAGGATCTTAAACCTATTTATTTGGCCATAGGATATCATTATCTTCCCCCGTAGGAATTTTAGACTGGACCTACCATAGACAGGGCAAACTCTGGGTAGATATCTAGATATCGAGTCAGCTCTCTTCCAATGCCCTATCTGGTCCCTTCTCTGGATGGACTTATACTCCTCCCATTACCACCTTGTCTGTCATACGTAGCGGAACAAGTCCTGTTGACACTGAAACATACCCAGTCACTTCACCTTTTTGAGTGTAATGGCCCTCTCACCCTGATAACAGACAACCCTGACTACCCCAGATATCTAGCCCCACTGAGAGTGACTGGACCCGTTACGTTTAGACGATTCTTGCAGGTATCTTCCCTGGTCTCTCACGACTCTGCGTTAGTGGGTCTACTGGCTTCTGGCCGTAAGAGGCCAGCTGACACACTTCTATAACACCAGTACATCACATTTACTTCTACATCGCTATCAAACCCCATTTGATGTGCAGTGCTCCTTCAGCCACCTTGAGCAAATGTATGTGAGGTCATGGGAGCAGGAGCTTGGTAGGCCATTTGATTTTGAACAATGGGAGAAAACATTCAAATTGTGCCATTGGCTTCCTATTAGAGATGAGCGAACACACTCGTCCGAGCTTGATGCTCGTTCGAGCATTAGCGTACTCATAACTGCTCGTTGCTCGGACGAATACTTTGCCAGCTTGAGAAAATGGCATCTCCCGCCGTTTTGATTTTTGGCGGCCAGCAACAGAGCCAATTACAAGCCAGGAGACTCTGCACTCCACCCAGCATGACGTGGTACCCTTGCAAGTCGATAGCAGTGGTTAGCTGGCCTGATCAGGTGACCCTGGAATAGACTAGCCCCTCCCCACGCTGCTCGCATCATTCTCTGTCTGGATGCCGTTACGGAGAGAGCTGCTGCTGCAGGGATAGCGTTAGGCTGTTCTATTAGAATAGTGTTAGGCAGGAGTGATTCTACAAGAACCCAACAGCCCTTCTTAGGGCTACAATAACGTTATATATTTTTTTTGTTTTGTTTGCTTGTGGTTGGGCTTGCTGGCACTAGTAGTGCAGCTAGTACCATATTGTGACGAATTTGCAGGGAGACTTGCGAATGGTATATTTAGCTCTTAGTGACACACAAATCCATCTCAAACACCTTAGTGGGACAATTTATTAGGGGTTTGATTGAATTAGGCACAGTCTGACGATTTTTTTTTTTTTTCAAAACTTAAAGTGACTAAAAATCCAGTTGTGTGCTGTCAGTGTAGGTTAGAAACTAGGCATACAAGAACCCAACCGGCTTTCTTAGGGCTACAATAGCGTTATATATATATTTTGTTGATTTGCTTGTGGCTGGGCTTGCTGGCACTAGTAGTGCAGCTAGTACAATATTGTGAGGAATTTGCAGGGAGACTTGCGAACGTTATATTTAGCTCTTAGTGACACACATATCCATCTTAAACACCTAAGTGGGACAATTTATTAGGGGTTTGACTGAATTAGGCACAGTCTGACGATTTTTTTTTTCAAAACTTAAAGTGACTTAGAATCCAGTTGTGTGCTGCCAGTGTAGGTTAAAAACTAGGCATACAAGAACCCAACCGGCTTTCTTAGGGCTACAATAGCGTTATATATACAGTATATTTTGTTTATTTGCTTGTGGCTGGCCTTGCTGGCACTAGTAGTGCAGCTAGTACCTTATTGTGAAGAATTTGCAGGGTGACTTGCGAACGTTCTGTTTAGCTCTTAGTGACACACATATCCATCTCAAACACCTAAGTGGGACAATTTATTAGGGGTTTGATTGAATTAGGCACAGTCTGCTTTTTCTTTTTTTTTTTACTTTTTTTTTTTTTTATAACTCAAAGTCATCAGGCACAGCACAAAATCCAGTTATGTGCGGTCAGTGTAGGCTAGAAACTAGCCATACGAGAACCCAACAGGCCTTCCCAGAGTTACAAACCACTTGTCCGGTTGCTGCTGAGCTCGTTTCCGATGCCCAGGTTTTCCACCGGTCGCAGTCTGTGGGTGATGATGACATTATTGACGTAGTGGAAGAAGTGTGTAAAGAGGTGTCGGACGATGAGGAGACACGGTTGTCAAACAGCGGTGAAGTTGTTGTCAGGGCAGGAAGTCTGAGGGGGGAGCAGACTGAGGGATCGGAGGATGATGAGGTGACAGACCCAAGCTGGGTTGATAGGCCGGGTGAACACAGTGCTTCTGAGACGGAGGCGAGTCCTCGACGAGAACAGGTTGGAAGAGGCAGTGGTGGGGCCAGACAGAGAGGCAGGGCCAGAGCTGGTGCATCAGCACCAAATGTTTCACGTAGTGAAGCTCCCGTGGCGAGGGCTAGATTTTCGGAAGTCTGGAGGTTCTTTAAAGAAACACCGGATGACCGACGGACTGTGGAGTGCAACCTGTGCCACACCAGGATCAGCAGGGGTTCCACCACTACCAGCTTAACCACCACCAGTATGCGCAGGCATATGAATGCTAAACACCCCGCTCAATGAAACCAAGGCCGTTCACCTCCGGCCGGGCAGACCACTGCTCCTTCCCCTGTGTCATCTGCTGCCTCTGCTAGTCAGCCCCCTGCCCAGGACCCCGGCCCAAACACCTCCCGTGCGAAAACCACACCTTCGCCTCCACGATCCTCCACAGCATCCACCAATGTCTCCATGCGCAGCGTTCAGCTCTCCATACCCCAGACGCTGGAGAGCAAGAGGAAGTGCAGTGCAACCCATCCACACGCCCAAGCCCTCAACGTCCACATCTCCAAACTACTTAGCCTGGAGATGCTGCCCTATAGGCTGGTAAAGACCAAGGCCTTTCGCAACCTCATGGCGGCGGCCGCCCCTCGGTGTTCGGTCACCAGCCGCCACTACTTTTCCCGATGTGCCATCCCAGCCCTGCACCAGCACGTGTCAGACAACATCATCTGTGCCCTGACCAACGCCGTTTCTGACAAGGTCCATCTGACCACGGACACGTGGACGAGTGCTGCCGGGCAGGGCCACTATATATCTCTGACGGCACATTGGGTTAACTTAGTGGAGGCTGGGACCGAGTCTGACCCTGGGGCTGCTCATGTTTTGCTGACGCCGTGGATTGCGGGGCCTACCTCGGTCCAGGTCTCTCAGGCCTACTATGCCTCCTCCTCCTCCCACCCCTCCCCCACCTCCTCCTCCGAATTACCATCCGTGGGCATGGCGCCATCAGTCGGTAGCTCTAGGCACAGCAGCAGTGCTCAAACTGCTGAGCCTAGGCGATAAAAGGCACACCGCCCAAGAGCTATTACAGGGCATCACGGCGCAGACTGATCTGTGGCTGGCACCGCTGAACCTGAAGCCAGGCATGGTTGTGTGTGACAACGGCCGTAACCTGGTGGCGGCTCTGCAACTCGGCAGATGCCTGGCCCATGCCTGGCCCATGTGTTGAATCTCATAATTCAGCGTTTCCTCAAGACATACCCCAATCTGTCTGATTTGCTCACGAAGGTGCGCCACATCTGTGCGCATTTCAGGAAGTCCAGCACAGATGCTGCCACTCTCAGGGCAGCACAGTGCCGCCTCCAACTGCCCGCTCACCGACTGTTGTGCGACGTGCCCACGAGGTGGAATTCAACATTAACCATGTTATCCAGAGTTTACCAGCAGCGCAGAGCGATTGTAGACTGCCAGATGTCAACTTCCACAAGAACTGGTAGTCAGGTCAGTCAGCTTCCTCAAGTCTACAATGAGGAGTGGACGTGGATGTCTGATATCTGTCAGGTGCTAAGTAACTTTGAGGAGTCAACACAGATGCTCAGTGGCGATGCCGCCATCATCAGCCTCATCATCCCGCTGCTTGGCCTGTTGGAAAACTCTCTGGTCAGCATGAAGTCACAAGAGACGGGGGAAGAAGATTCCCTTGTTGACAGCCAAAGCACCCTAAGGTCTGTTTCTCAGCGCATATCGGAGGAGGTGGAGGAGGATGAGGAGGAGAATGTTGGCAAGACAGAAGAGGGGAGCATTGCTCAGTCCTTCACTGTTCAGCGTGTATGGGCAGAAGAAGAGGAGTTGGAGGAAGAGGAAATGGAAATGGACAGTCAGGCCAGTGAGGGGAGTGAATTCTTGCGAGTTGGGACTCTGGCGCATATGGCAGATTTCATGCTAGGCTGCCTATCCCGTGACCCTCGCGTTCAAAGAATTTATTCCAGCATCGATTACTGGGTATTCACTCTCCTGGACCCACGGTACAAGCAAAATCTTTCCACTCTCATCCCTGGAGAGGAAAGGAGTGTGAGAATACATGAATACCAGCAGGCGCTGTACGCCTTGGAGGTTCTTGCCTGCCCTGCCGCTAGCGTGTTGTCTGAGCGGGTTTTCAGTGCAGCTGGTGGCATCATCACCGATAAGCGTACACGCCTGTCGACTGACAGCGCTGACAGGCTGACGCTTATAAAGCCTGGATTTCTCAGGATTTCCATTCTCCACCAGGTGAAAGAAGCTCAACCTGAATAATGTATGCACTCCTCCTCCTCATTCTCCTCCTTCTCCTCCTCTTTGTACAATTAAGTAGAGGAAACTGGCTATTTTTTGCCAGGGCCAACTGGCTCTAGCTATAGTACTCTATGTATTTAATTTTTCTGTAGGGCCACCTACCCGGTCCTCTGTTTTAAACAATTTTTGGGAGTGCCACATACAGGCACTCTATGTATTTAATTTTTCTTTAGGGCCATCTACCCACTCCTCTATCTTTAAAAATTTTGGACTGCCACATACAGGCACTATCCACAGTTAATTGTCTCCATAGCAGCCTCCACACGTCGCCTTTATAGCTGCCTCCACACGTTGTCTCCATTGCTACCTCCACACGTCATCTCCATAGCTTCCTCCAAAAGTCGTCCACATAGCTGCGTCCATACATCGTCCCCTTAGCAAACGAGCTGTGTCAGGCAGAATTTTGGGTTATTTTAACGGCTTCCACATCAAACTTGTTAACTTTCTCGCCACCCTGCTGTGTTATCCACAAAATATACTGCCAAACTTTTATCACTTACCGATATTATTTCAGCGCTAATTGCGCATCTGTTTACGTTCCCCTCCCCCGCTATAACCAGGCCAAATACTTATACGAACAGTACTACACTTGATCTTATACAAAAGGTTCTTAGAAGGGCTGTTTGTAGCCCCCGCCTGCTTTGATAATAATAATTTTTTCAAAGTAAACGCATCTGGCCCCCAGGCCCATTTTAGGTGGGGAGGAGCCTAGAGGCAGGGGCTTGGACAGGTGAAAGCTGGCCTGGCAGCGGACCGCCACCTCCAACCCAAGATTAGGCAGCCTCAGAGGCATCCATGCATGCTGCCCCTGCTGTTTCCTGTCCATTTCACCTCCACAATCCTCCACAGCGTCCACCAATGTCTCCATGCGCAGCTTTCAACTGTCTATACCCCAGACGCTGGAGCGCAAGAGGAAATACAGCACATCGTCCCCTTAGCAACAAGCTGTGTCAGGCAGAATTTTCGGGTGTTTCACCAGATACATAATGGAACTCGGCCCATCTGTCGCTGCCATGCTGGAGACCTGAAGTTTCAATCATAGCAGCGCAATATGGATGCCCCATACGTCATCTTAATCAGGTACCATTCCGAAAAAAAACTATTAAAAATAGAACCCTATGCTATTCCATTATTCCTAGATGAAATATTCAAACGACTTGCCTGCTTGAAAATTATAATTTTTTCAAAGTAAACGCTTCTGGCCCCGGCCCATTTTGGGCGGGGAGGAGCCGAGAGACAGGGGGCTTGGCAGGCGAAAAGCTCGCCTGGCAGCGGACCGCCAGCTCCATCCCCAGATTAGGCCGCACTCAGGGGCATCCATGCATACTGCCCCTCTGTTCCTGTCCATTTCGCCTCCACGATCCTCCACAGCGTCCACCCAATGTCTCCATGCGCCAACTTTCAACTGTATATACCCAGACGCTGGAGAGGATAGAGGTACAGCACATCATCCCCTTATCAAACAAGCTGCTGTCAGGCAGAATTTTCGGGTGTTTCACCAGATACATAATGGAACTCGGCGCATCTGTCGCGCCAGGCTGGAGGCCTGAAGTTTCAATCATCAGCGCAATAGGGAGCTCCATACTGTCACTCTAATCATGGAAGTCGTCTCCATGGCTGCCTCCAAATGTCGTCCTCTTATCAAACGAGCTGTGTCAGGCTCATTTTTCGGGTGTTTCACCAGATACGTTATGGCACTTGGCCACTATGTCTCCACCATGCTGTGTTATCGATTTAAATATACCGTCAACCTTTTGTTCACATAGGAAATCCCATTGGTTTGAAGCCTGAGTCCATTTGGGGTATGTCGCCATGACATCTCTAGCGCCGTGCTGCCGCTGCCTCTGCATGCCGTCCCTATAGGTTCAGGGTCACATATTGGAGTTTAGTTGCTATGTAGCTCATTCGGACTCGGTCATGCGCCATGCTGTTGCCCATAATTTTGGCATAATGGTGCGATTAAGCAGCCTCAGAGGCATCCATGCATGCTGCCCTGCTGTTTCCTGTCCATTTCCGTGGTGTTTCCATCATTTTGTGAGGTTTCCAGGTGTTTGGCCAAGCTTCCCTGTGCAGACCCTTGGTCCCCTTGAAAAATGCTCGAGTCTCCCATTGACTTCAATGGGGTTCGTTATTCGAGACGAGCACTCGAGCATCGGGAAAAGTTTGTCTCGAATAATGAGCACCCGAGCATTTTAGTGCTCACTCATCTCTACTTTCTATATCGAGCAAGGCGCAAGAAACTAATTTCAAAATCCTATCTGGATGGAATTGGGCTAGACTACACGCTACCTAACTTACCCTGCTGAATGTTGGAGATGTTGACAGCCTCCTTCCACTATGCACAACATATGGTGGGCTTATCCCATGCTTCAGCCATTTTAGAACAAGGTTATCTGATTAAACAAGACTGTGACACTATCTCGCTAATGAACCAGCAAGCCTTCTACTCTTATTACTACTCCTACCTCGAACTACAAAACCCTCGCTAATGGGATAGATCTTGATTAGCTCCACTAATTCCTCGATTGTGGAAGACCACTTGAATCCTCTTTACCACAGACCTCTTTAGAGAACTTCTATTCTCCAAGACATGGAGGAACTCACTGTGGATATTCATAGTATCATCAAAAGAACTTAGGTCATAAGGTCATTTACTAAGGGCCCGATTTGCGTTTTCCCGACGTGTTACCCAAATATTTCCGATTTGTGCCGATTTTCCCTGAATTGCCCCGGGATTTTGGCGCACGCGATCGGATTTTGGCGCAAAATTGATTCTGGACCTTCTGGGTCCCGTTGCATGATTTGCTAATCCTGTCTAATAATCAGAAACTGTCTAATACTCAGAATAGGTATACTAACTGTATACTAAGGTTATAACAGTGAATAATAATGAATGGTAAAATTGGCGCTTCTTTCATTTTAGGTTTGTGTGATTGATATGCTATAATACAAGGCGGATTTACCAACCCCGCCTTGCAGGATTGAAATGATTATACATTGGATTCAATATTTGTGAATGCATTTGTTAAAGTTGGCAGCCATAGCTGAAAAACGAGTTCAGCTTTTATTTCCTGTATCTGTTGTATTATCATGTCTTTGAGTGTTATATGTTTACTTTGTATTGCTGATTAGTTCCATTTCTTGGTGTGGCCACATATGATTTATATTAAGTGGCTTTGACATTATGTAAATGTTGGTTTGTGTACAGTATCTTCTACAATGTATCCATGACAACCTTGATTGATAGGTAAATATTACTGTTGGCCTTTGTAGGAAAATCTTCTGCCACTATGAAATCTGCAGTCAAATCTGCAGGCGGCATGTTATACAGCAGTAAGAACAGAGCAGACTGTACACAGTTTCATAACAGCAGGCAGCATGGTAGGCTGGGTTCACACCTTTGCTTTTGCTCTAAATTTTAAGGACGCGTAGGGAATTCCCGGCGTGTTCTTACAACATATGGCACAGACATGTCCTGCTATATGCTTAGTAGTGCATACAAAACAGTCAAATGCGACACAAATATGGCATGGACATTTCTTAAATACCTGTGCAAGCAGTTAGCAAAGTGCAAAATCCGCTAGAAAACTGGAGCACAACCCTTTGTAAATGTGCCCCATTATGCCTCTCAGCAGGAGGGAGCAGCATAGCAGCATAGCTTTTTTTAAGTGTAGACTCTGCACACCATGTCGACAGGAAAAACAGAAATGTAGAGATTTTTCCTAATTTATTAAACAAGAAAAACTGAAATGTCACATGGTCATATTTAGATCCTTTGCTGTGACACTTATATTTAACTCACCTGCTGTCTATTTCCTTCTAATCCTCCTTGAGATAGTTCTACTCCTTCATTGGTGTCCGTCTGTGTTTAATTAAATTGATTGGGCTTGATTAGGAACAGCAAACACCTGTCTGTATGTCACCTCACAGCTCACAGTGCATGTCAAAGCACATGAGAATCATGTGGTCTAAGGAACTGCCCAGGAAGCCCAGAGACAAAACTGTGGCAAGGTTACAAAATAATTTCTGCAGCACTGAAAGGACATCTACCACCAGGATCAAGAACTGTAAACTAAGCACACTGACAAATTGGTGTGTGCCCCCTCTGGCATGAACTACTTGTCAGGCTCGCCCTGGGCAGCGGCTGCTAAGACCTCGTGCTGTCTAGAAGTTGTTTTCTGAACTGCTGGGACTTGTGGTACCTCTGCATGGTGCCTGCTATTGTGCTTGGTTATTCTGCACCATGAGGGGTTAATTCCCAGAAGTTGTCCAGCTCCTATCATGTTCTGGAGGTGGGGTTCTGGCTGCATAAATTGCAGCCTCACTAGTCACCCGTGCCAGTGTTTGAAATCCCTTCATCACTCGCTCAGCATTAGGTTTGACTTGCTCTGTGTCTGAATTGTTACGACCTCGGCTAGTTTTTTGACATTGACTCGTTGCTTACTGATTTTGTTCTTGACGTACCCTCTTGTTGTGACTCCGGCTAGTTAACCTTTCTTTTGTGTTTCTTCAAGTAGTCGCCCCACGGTTTAGTGTGTGTGGGGGGGGGGGGGGGGGATATAGGAAGGGACACAGGTTGGGGCAAGCTCAGGGCACACTATCCCCTGTCTTCTGTGTTATCCAACCCTAACACTACTCTTCACTAAGCTCCTATACCCTTGTTTGTAAGAAAAAAAGGCTTAAACATTTATGCAAATGAGCCTGTAGGTTCACATACAGCCCTATGGATTAGCTTAGGGAGGAAGGAGGTCAAGGAGGGCAAGGATACGGCTATTCTGGGAAGATGCCTAGTCCTCATGTACACAAATTAGAATTTTGGTTTCCCATTCCCTTCTATGGGCCTGTGCATAGGCAGCTATAAACTCGGCAGGAATAGAACCTGCTCTATCTATCTATCTATCTATCTATCTAAAAAAAGGTAAGTCCACAGCAGCACAATGTCCAAAGTTCCCCTACAAGGGGGGGGGGGCGGTTTGCAGAGGCCTCAGAGTTCGGGGTGGGAACCCATGTATGCATAAAATCCAAAAAATTAAGCAACACTCCAAATCAAAGCAGGTAAAAGTGAAGAAGAGTTTATTCCAAAACTGGCAACGTTTTGGTGTGTTACCACCTTTCTCAAGCTTGGATTTGGAGTGCTGCTTCATTTTTTGGATATTATCTATCTATCTATCTATCTATCTATCTAATGAGTGGAGCTAACTCTCCTATAACACAAAGGATGCAAATAATGGTGACTCATACTTATACATTAGGAAATCGCATAAGCTTTGCTTGTGAATAAGGAGAGTATATTTTGTGGACATGGTCAGACTACATTGATTTCCTAATGAAATGACCCTAAATATTAAATTTCTAGTCTTCTGTCTAAAATCCATTGGGACTGTCCTCTGAGCTATGAGTGACCACTCTAAGGATAATCATGGATTGACTAATTTGCATTCTGATAAAATCCCAAACACCTAAACCCTAGTAACCTCCAATTAGGTTGTCTTCTGCTGTTTCTATGGTGTTCAGTATTAGGTTAGAGCCTGGGCTCACCGGAGGATGCGGTACTCTGGTGGGCCAGTCCGGCACTGCCCCACAGTCGGATTGGTGTAGTGTATTGGTTGTCCTTTAGCACAGAAGTAACCTCTCTCATAGTACAGAATGAGAATTAGGTTGACTAACTAAGAATTGTAAAATGTAAAGTTAGATTAGATGCATCTTTAAGCATTGGACAATTATCCTGAACAGTTTAAGACTGTCTAGTCTAACTTTGCAGAATATGGGCAGTACCCTAGTTACATACAAGATAAATTATATCCATTTTGTTCTTCAGTTTATATGTATGTAAGCTGGAACAGGTATATTTTGAAAGTGTAACTCTAGATAAAAATTATTTCGGTCTTGGTCACAATTGGATTTTGTAAAATTTGGGTTAACATAAAAGCAAAGATTAACAATAAATCTTCATTGCAGACACCTTTGATAACTCTTACAGTTGATAAGTGCAGCATGAGGAACAGTACAGTAAATTACCAGCATCCAGAGAGCATAATCACAGGTCACAGGTGACAGAGAGGTCTGTCTATAAGTAGTTGTTGGTTGTCCTTAAAGTGAACATGTAACCCGTAATGTCGTTTTTAGCTGGTGATTGTTTCCAATAGTCAATGCTATGCTGATTTTAAAAAAATGCCTGTGTCATCATTCTGAATTGTTTCAGTATTTTATAAAACTTTATTTCACATTACCTGGCTCCTTGCCAGCAGTGTGTGGTGAGTCCTGGGATCAAGGGGGGGGGGGCGTGGCAGCTGTAGCACATATGTCTCCTCTTGCATTCTTCTTCTATACTGTAACTTACTCCTCTTGTGGTGTATTCACACATAGAAGATTTGATGCTTAAGCTTATGCCACTATGAAGGCAGCAGAAATCTTTGCCCAGGTATGGAATGGATGTTCTTTGTAGTAATCTCAGCAACAAATTTGCTAAAAATCTAAACACTAAAAAGGAGAACTATAACCAAAAAAAGCATTTAATCCATCGTCATAAACAATCCATATTAAAATATTTTTCTGCTGCCATGTCCTCACGTCACCCTTCTTCAGTTACACTATTGCCCAGTAGATGGGGATATAGAATAGAACCAAATGCATTGCAAAATCTCTCCTGATGCAATGATGTACTTGGACAGTTCCCAGCAGAACTTTCATTCAGCTTCAGTGACACGATCAAAGAGTAGGAGTAAGCCACAACATTATGTAAATCCGTCCGTACGGGAATGTCCCAACAATTGTCCTATGCCATTGGGCAGCATGCTTATCTAAGCACCATCATTTTGTATGTCTCCAGCCAATGAAGCTCATGTGACCCAACCATCCCATTTATCTTTTCCAGCGGTGATACAGGCTGTGTGACAGGAGGACTCTCTCCACCCATCAATTTCTATAGTGAGGGTGGACTGTGACCTTGCCTTGGAAATGCGGCTTGACAGAGGATCTTTGAGAACACACCTTGCTAACCTCCCACTATCTACCTCCGCACTATATCAATGTGAGGAGTCCTAGGGTAGTCACATCTTCACTGCACCTCAAAGACGCTACACTTCAGGCTGTGACCAAAATCCACAGGAGATCCTTATTTATTACATCTGCTTCTCCGTATGATGGCACCATGTATGAAGTATCTTCTGAACTGCAAGAGGTTTCTCATTCTGGTTGCAACGCCACTGCTATTGTTACCACTACCGCTTGTTATCCGTACAAAGGTGAGTAATTATAATGTCTAATATGTATTATTTTTTATGTATTATAAGTATATATAAAAGCTTACTTGTATATAAGAGATGGGGGGGGAGCCTTTAGGGTAAGGCTGTAGCACAGAATCCTAAAGCTGCTGCACTACATTGCACTTGACGATAGTGAAAGTGGTAATAGCGTATGCCTCAAGTGTCATGACCATGAGTCTCAAGAAATTTGCCATACTGGATTTATGTATGAACACATTGACATTAAAGGAAATCTACCTAAATCAACCATGATATACCAGGAGCACGTACTCATAGATCAAGGCACCATGACTGTGGTAATCTTCTTATACTTGTTATCCATGGCCTCCTTCCTTCTAAAAATCAATGTTTAAAATGATGCTAATTAGTCAGAAGGGCTCTGGGGGTCATTGCCAGAGCCCCTCCATGCTTTAGCTTCACAGGCTGTTACACTGTGCAGAAGCCCCCCTCCCCCTTCTACTGTGTGAGCGGACCCTAGCCCTTCTGTGATCTGGCTTTACAGACTATATCACACTTTGCAGGGGGAATAGTGAGACAGAATAACAGGATGTAAAGCGAGATTGCAGTGGGGCTCAGGTAGCATAAGCATAATTTAAATAATGAAAGTTGATTTTAAGAAGGAAGGAGGCCATGGGTAACAAGTTAACCACAGTCACAGTGCCTGGATAAGTGCCCCTAGTTTATCATGCTTGATTTTGCTGGTAGATTTCCTTCAAAGGGAACCTATCATCAGAAAGAGGCCTAATAAACTACTACTGGTGTGTTGTCTAGCAGCTTTACACCCTACAAATAATGTTTCTATTACAGGCCAGCATGGTTCCATCACCCAGAAAATCAAATGTAAATGGATTGTATGAAGTCAGGGAGGCAGAGAGTTTCAGTGAAGTCAAGCTCTCCCGCCTCTGAACACCTCCTCCCGTGACATACATCATGCCCCAGACTTCAGGAGATCTGATTAGTGATGTCTCTGGGTGCTGGAGCATCAATTCCAGTAAAGGCGGCTTTCTGAGACAGAGAAAGCTTGACTTCAATATTAAAATCTCCACCTCCTTGACTTTATACAACAAATTAACACTCACTTCAAAGTTGATTTTCTGAAAGAAACATGATCTGGAACGTGTTCAGCTGCTTGACAACATACTGGTAGTGGTTTATTAGGTATATTTCTGCTGACAGATTCCCTTTAAGTGTGAAATGAGTCACAACTATTTTGGGTAAAAACTGCTATGTAGCTGTTGGCTCATGATTGTCATTACAGCTGAATCTTCGTTTCGTATAGAATATTTGCCAATGTTACTATTGTTGTCTGAATGTCTTATTTTGAGATTTCATATATGTGTTCTACACATATCATATACATAAGGGATGACTAGCAGATGGTGTAGCTTTGTCTGTGCTATTGAACCAACATCCACTAATGTCTACTGTCCAGCACTATTCATGAGTACTTATATAGGCGATTGCTCTGATATGTTGTTAGTAGGTCTATAGTAGTGGCCTCCAGTAATGAATTTTTACTGCTTTTACCAAAAATCAGACTCTGAAGTCCCAATTAAGCAATACTCTTACTAAACTTTGCTAATGAATGTGGCTTATATTTCAGATGTATTCTTACACTTACGTTGATCAACTATATAAGAATGAATATCAGAATGGCAGGGGTACAACATTTGGTACCCCCTCTGACCAGCTGCTTCAAGCAGTCACAGTGCTGCAATGTGTGTGACATTGCTTTGCAGGCATGTAATGTCACATCCATTGGTCACATGACTGATTTACAACTCAATCTCAAACAAATTAATGGGCTTGGTTCGTGGTTGACTGTGAAACAACACTTATCCAAATACTGTGATCTCTTTAAGCAGCTGATCCAAGGGATCATGGATGTCAGAAACCCTCTGATCTGATATTTATTACCAACAAAGAGTATTGTATGTTCAGAATTTCTATAAATGTAGCTGCTGCTACAACCAAAAAAAAAAATTAAATCAACCACCTTTAACATCAGTTTCTAACCTCTTGCATGTGTCACCCTCTCCCATTGAACAATATGTTTTAAGGTCTATCTCTTAAATGATACATCTATGCAGAAATAAACAAGTGCTTCTGGTTTATATGAGACAATGATTTGTATAGAATTTTTAGATGTCAGGTCAGGACTTGGAACACAATGTAGATGAAGTGAATGGCAATAATTATCTTGAAACAATGGCACATGGTAGGGAATATATTAGGTGTGTAGTGATCAAACACATCTTGAAGGTGATTTTTTTGGCTTTGACAATGGCCAAATCATGATGGATAAAAAAGGGTGAGAGAATGTCCAAAATTCCAGATTTTGTTGCAAGTTTGTCATTTGCCAGTATTAAAAATTGGTTTGATGAAGGACTACCATTGCCTGGTGATAAAGTCATGGATGCGGTATAACAATCTGTTCAGTGGGATAAGCGTCTGATTGATTGAAGATTAGTAACTCAAATTCTCACTGCTTACTAGGATCTAGCACTGCTGGTGGTATGTCAAGACAAAGAAAGAGATGCAGAAGCTGAACTAGCCCACAACCCCTATCCCTGTCTACTTGCCAATGGGCTAACCCAGGGGTGAAAACCTGTAGCCCCTACTCTGAGTACATACTTAGAATAAACGACAAGCTTACAGAGAGAGACAGAGAGACAAAAGCAACTGGGTCAAAACCAAGATGGCAGCGAGGTACAGAATCGTGAAGCATAGGGGGTGATATATCACTATTGTGTCTGGCTTGTTGGCTGTATTTTTGTGACTTTTCAGGTGCAAGGCAGCAACATGCACCCTTTCAGACACAGCCGTGTGACAGTTAAGAAGCAAGTGCAGTACAATGGCAGAATGCAAGTACAGTGCACCAAAAAAGTCACACAGTGGAATCTTGCACCTGAAAAGTCAGAAAATAGAATAGTGATATATCCACCCCAAGGAGTACAGGCGGTCCCCTACTTAAGAAAACTCGACTTACATGCGACCCCTAGTTACAAACGGACCACTGGATATTGGTAATTTATTGTACTTTAGCCCTAGGCTACAATAAACAGCTATAACAGTTATCACAGGCGTCTGTAATGAAGCTTTATTGTGAATCCTGATTCTTATGACAACCCAACATTTTTAAAATCCAATTGTCACAGAGACCAAAAAAGTTCTGGCGGAGATTACAATGATAAAATATACAGTTCCGACTTACATACAAATTCAACTTAAGAACAAACCTACAGACCCTATCTTGTATGTAGCCCGGGGACTGCCTGTATTCAAAACTGCATAAAGTATCAGAATGGCACAGTAGAGGAGGTAGAACAAGTGTCATGTGATCAGTATAACCAGCACCTGATTAAAGTGAGGAGAAAGTGTATATGGAGTTCCTGAACACCGCCCCAGCCGCTGATTGGTTTAGCCGTTAATCACCCAAACCACACCTCACAAACACACTAGGCTCCAAGATGAGTAAGAAGAATGCTCTGATCACAGCAGGGTAAAAGACCTGGGTCAAACAGACAAAATGTGATTAAACAACACGAGTTGTGACGTGTGGTGAATATATGCAAAGCAGTAGAGAAAGACCCACTGTGCTAAATTTGGCTGACATCTTAGACAGCATCAGTTAATCTGCACCAATGAGACTGCTTTCTACTTTCCACCCCTTTTTTATTAGCCTATTAAAACTACATTAGAAAAGGGAAGCAGAAGGGTTGCCCAGGGTTACACCTCCCATTAATTGCCCATGATTCATTCCGGACAACTAGGAAGACAAGATGTTCTCCACAAGCTAAAAAGTGAATGTTATGTTCTGTTCATTGCTGAATAAACAATAGACTTTCCATTGCCAGTTCAAACTTACTACGTACAAACTCCGGGAAGAGGCTGCAATGGAGTTCTTAAATAGAATCGCTCTTCTCTTTAGTAATCCCTTCTTAGAATAGGTCATGTATTATGTGCAGCCATGGTCATATAATCTCTGGCTATAGACCTGCAAACAAAATCAACAAAAACAGCCAGAGCATTGATGATACATTACTGGGGTGCATCATGATGCTGGCCCTACCATGGGACACCATATGGGTGGCATTATGCCAGTGATTATACAATGATTATGAAATCACCACTTTCTATATCATGGCACCAGTTTGGGACAAGTCCAAGAAAACAGCAATTTTATATGGAAATGGGAAAACTCTGGAGATGTTAGTATCTTTTATATAACAACTTCCCCCTTAAAAGTTTTTTCCCAATGTTGAACCTTTCATGACGCTGTCAACTTCAGTTTGTTTAACTTTGTTTTTCACTTGCCACTTTTCGAAAAGGCATATCTTTTTATCTTTCCACTTACAGAGCTGTAGAACAAATTGTTCTTCCTTGTGGCACCATTTAGTATTCTCTGAAGTGTACTGGAAAGCTAGAAAAAATTCCTAACGCAGTGAAATTGAAAACTGTTGCATCATGTTCTGAAAGGGTGAAGCTTTATATATTGCACTGTTATCATCATGTGTGTGGGGCATTTACCGTGGTTTTTTTCTTTTTTTATTCTCTTATATATGATATATCAGATGTGTCCAAAAATGTGTGACTTTTCCACTCACCTAGCATAGTTCACCATGACAGAACTTTTCAGTGTCGAAAGTGATATACAGTTCAGACCAGAAGTTTACATACACTATATAAAAATACTTAACTTTACTGGCATTGAATCTGTTTTACTTCAATTAGCATTACCAAATGTATTCATATTTGCCACATGGCAGAAAAATGTTTAAAGGACACCTGTCATCAGGTCTCTGCCACTAGTCCTGTCACCTCTACCTGTTGGAGCAGCTCACAAGGATCCCATCCCTGCCTTTATCTAGTTATTTCATACATTATTCATTGTAAAATCATCATTTCTTTATCATGTAAATGAGGCTGGTCACATGGTCAGAGGCAGTGATGTCACCCCTGTTACCCCTCCCCTCTCCTCCCCCTGCTCATGTCTGTGTGTAATGTATAGTAAAGCATGGCTAGTGTGTGTTGCATCTGCTGACATGCTGCATCCTCCTAATACACAGGTGAGAGACACAGACATCAGCTACACATGAATCTGACATGTTCTGCTGTAACATGGCTGCCTGGAGCTGCTGTATCTCTCCTAAACACACACACACATGCACACACAGGCTGCAGGGGGCGTGGCCACCAGCACCAGGAAGCTCATCATTATACAGCCTCTTACCATTATACAGGCTGTCAGTCATGCACTGGGGGTGTGGCTGTGCCTCCCACTCATGAATAGAGTGGACAGCTTGAATATGCTAATGCTTCATTGGACATTTCACAGGTCATTTGCATACAGCTTTAGGACCTCATTGCTTAGGTTTACAGGCAAGTAGAGGGAAAATGAAGGGATAGAGGCAATGCTCTCTAATGGCAGTTTATGAAAATATATTTAGTTTAGGGGGTTATTTTGCATGACGGGTTCTCTTTAAGGTGTTTTCATAACTTTCTGGAAAGTCCAACTTATGTTTTAGGTTTTCCCACATGATTCTTGCAGTCTTCTGTAGTGTTCATCTTCAGATTGTTTGCCTAGATTAGGAGTCAACATATTTTGTAACATTAAATATTCTTAAGAAGTTCTTCATCAGATTGTGGTTTATTGCTTTCCCTTGAGCAAAATGGATTCCTTGGCATTAGCATCCGTAACCATATTACTTCTTGCCTACATGAGCACTATATCATACACACTTGAGTCACAGTCTGTGCTAGGTCATGTTGATATTACTGTCACATTTATGACCAAATTATTCCAATTACATCCTCCGTACTAGTCAAGCTTCCCCCCATGTAAACAAACACATACTTCACAGAGGCAAAAACTGGAGAGATTCATTATGTTCCTTCATTTTATATTCCTACGTCTACCCTCCTTCCAGCATAGTCTTAGTCTACTGTACACCAAAGGGGGTTTATTTGTGTGCCATAACCATCTCCGACTCCAATACTAACTCGTCTTCTAAATATAATCCAAAGAAGGGATCTTCTGGTTATCTCCAGTTCTCCTCTATCCACAAGATTGTGCATGACAAGATCTGTTTTTTGAAAAAAAAAATGTTTTAGAGAACTCGACGGGTATATATTCCAATTTTCCACGACAACTGGAGCAACATTGGTTCAGACCAATTCGATACAAACCCGAATCTTTTGAAAATAAATTTGTTTGTAACTGGTCGGTACTCGGTGACCCTCTCCTCGTGCACGTGGACAGGTAGTTAAGTATCAAAAAAAGAAGATCCCAGCACCTCAAGGTAGGTCAAGTAGGTAATTTCTCTTTTAATTCACAAAGCGTTACATACAACACAAAGTGTGCTACACGAAAACACGTTTTTCGGCCCCTCCTGAGCTGTTGAAGGCTCAGGCGGGGCAGAAAAACGTGTTTTCGCGTAGCACACTTTGTGTTGTATGTAACGCTTTGTGAATTAAAAGAGAAATTACCTACTTAACCTACCTTGAGGTGCCAGGATCTTCTTTTCTAGAATCTTTTGAAAAGTTTGTAGCAGATTCTACAAATCGAACCTTGAATAATATTCTCATCTCTATCACTGAGTGCTCACATTTCCAAGACTGGAAATACTCTGTACCTCCCTTGAACCCCTTGAGTAAATAGGGCAGCTGGTCACTAAAGGGGTTATTAAGATCAGTCATTAAGATATTAATACATGGAAACATATCAGAAAATGTGGGACATTACTGATTCTGACTTAATAGATGAAAATATTTCTGATTTCGGAATGAAAATGATGAAATGTGTTCGCCAGAACACTAGACAACTTATCACAAAAGTTTCTAAAGTGATGAAATCACAAGAACCTTACACTAATTATTAAGTGCCTGGAAATAAATGAGTCACGTCAAAGAGTTCACCTAGTTAATGGGTTTAGTTTAACATTGCCCTTGCCATGAAACACGTGTGGCCTTTATGAATGGGTCATGAAATGCACCAAATTAGAGCATTATATTGTAAATTATATGATAATGAGGCAGTTGGCGCACCTTAGCACCCAGACCATTGCTATTCCTACCTGGACCATCCTATCTTCATCAGATAAGCATGAGATTTATCTTGTGATCAAGCATGGAGGGACACTGGAAGAAAAGTGATTAGGAGGGAATAGCAGTTCTCCTGGTTCTAAGGACAAACTTGAGGGGGTGCAGAGGTTGCAGTCACACCCGGGCCCAAGAAGTTTAGGGGGCCCTTTCCCATATGAGAAGACTATTACTATAAACCATACATTATAGTCAGGGGGCCTGGCACAGTCTTTGCACTGGGGCCTATCAGCTTCAAGTTACGCCACTGGCCCTTGGTGCACCATTTTCCTCATTAGCATGTGGATTAAACTGGGAATATCTTGGAAATGGATTAATGTATAGAAATAATAAATAATAATTTTTGAAATCACACAGCTTTTTTCTACATGATCGCAGCTATACCTTTGTTGTAGGTTATAGACCTTAAGGTTGGTAGTTCTGGCATCATTGATGTTACCAGCTAATTTTACATACTGTTATATACTGAATAACTATAATTCCACATTAACCATTTAAAGTAATGATACGCTTTAGGGTAATCAAAGTAAAAGTTCTCTATCCACCTGACTCTTATTGTGATTCCCTTCATCTGGATTTCCGAAGTAACAGAACCAAGCTCTATAGAATGCCCATTCATCGTTTTTGGAAAAGTTTCAGGCCACTAATAAATAAATGTTATGTATCTGAACAAGGGCCCCACAAAGGCCCTAGAATAACTCATGTGGTTTGGGCCAGAGGCAGACACAGACGCTCACAGTTACTTTCCTCCCAGTATGATACTTCATACTCTGAATAGTAAAGCACCTCAGATGCACTTTTCACTTGAAGGGATCACACACGCTTTCATTTCCAGTCTGTGCTGCTCTTATGTCCCGAGCTGGCCAAAAAGAACATTTTTAGGCACAGTTAATCCATTTAAGCACAGAGTTGTAGTGTCTCAAAGAGAAAATAAAGTAAGGTGCAGAACTGTTCTCTCTGTGTTCTGCAAATAGTGTTACTGCTATTAGGATGTCTTATTTGGGATTATTCATATATGTATCAGTACACAGAATATCTATATATACATATCTTTCTCTCTCACTAAATATATATATACAATGTATTACAAAAATATTCGTATTCTTCGAACTTTTCCTAATTATTAAACGTTAGTCACCAATTTAAATAAAATTCATGTCATAGAACAACACAAAGTATTAACATTTAATATAAATACAACATTTTATCCTCCACACATAGACCTAACTGCAAACTGCTTGCACATATGTTTAAGCAGTGTCCACTGCATTGTACCCGACGCGACACAAAAGTCTGTCCTGAAAGGGGAATTATGCTGCACAGTTTTTATCAAGTGGTGTCCGACAGAAAGAAAATAGTTGTTGCACTCTGTCGGAGAAATATAATAGACAATATTATATTTAGGACTAAGGAAATGTGTCAATCAGTATACTCCGTTATACACTGTCTATATATAAACATTGGAAGAAAAATATTCAATTCTGAGTGCTGGACCTATTTTCTTTCTGGCGTGTGCCCACTTGTGCCCATGGAGTCTGGGGTGAGCTCCGTGCACCAGGCCACGCCTCAGTGAGAGACAGGTGAGCTGGACATTCTTTTTGAGCACTGCTCAGCCTTGCCCTCTCCATAGAGAAGCAAATTGACGGTGCCGCACGACTGAAAAATATATGACCTATATTTTTCTGCGCATGATCATGGTGCAGTGAGACACCAGGCGCCATAAGCATCCATACAGAGAGATATCCGGCCGCAAATTGCACAGACAGATATCCATTTGTTTGCATGGAGCCTAAATTGGCTTTTCCTTGGGTTAAATTGCACCACTGCCTATAAGTCTAGCATTGCTACGTGGAGTGGAGGAAGTAAAAAATTGCAAATATTTGCGAAAAAAGGTGGCAGAGTTGGTCGCACTGCTTTGTCATGCCAAGTTTGCCACCTGAGATCAGTCAAAGGTAAAAGATGGCCAATACATCTAACTAGTCTAAATATCTGAATTCATTAGATAAATAGAGCAAATCCATCCAAAATCTGTGCACCATGAGTTGTGGTGCAAATATAGTAAAGACACAGAGAAATGTGCAAATTCTCAACGACACAAAAATCTGAGACCTTTTCATACTAAGAAAAAGAACACATTTTACGTGGTGTGATACTTAAATGGGTTTTTCCATCAAAGACACTTGTTTTCTGTCCACAGGATATGGAAGTCATTGGGGGTCTGACCGCTGTCAGCTTTCATATGTGAATAACTGCTCTCCTTCTCTATGACGCTGGGATGGAATTAAAGCTTAGTGAGGAATACTTACTTATAAACCAATTCTTGATCCCTACTATAACACATTGGGGTAAATATATCAAGCTGTCTAAAAATCGCTTCCATTTTACCAGTGCTCATGAATATTTTAAAGGGCTTCTGTGATTGGTTGCCATAGGCAACTAAGAATATTCTGACTTTTAGACAGCTTGATAAATCTGCCCCATTATTTTCCTAATACTTGAACTAAAAGAACCCAGGAGAACCTTCTTATAAAACGGTACATTAAACACACATAGATGGGAGATTAGGAGGTTAAGAGCATTGGCACGAGTATTCTGCCTGTAGTCTACATGTAAATTCTGGAGTGGAGCCAATAATTTATGTGTGTTTCCAGCAGAGCGTCAGATCAATAGCCGGCAGAGAGCATCAATGTCCTGTGTAGAAACAAGGTGTACACTGTACTGCTATGACAGTAATGTGTAGTAATACATCTGAGATTACAGTAAAAGCCTTAATGGGACTGTGGCAGCAGAATTTATGCCATTAAACTACAATCCCCCTCAGGTAGGGTATGAATAGTCCTTTATGGAATTGTCCTTTTACCTATTACAAAATCCCAAAGTTATATGAGATAAGCTGAAAAGAGTCATATTGACTAATCTACAGTACCTCTAACCATGTTTATGGCATCGTCACATCAGGCTTGTGATTCTGTGTGCTACAGAACTAGAGGTACTGCCTGGATCTTCACCTGCAGCTATAATTTCCGAAAAATGTCTCTAACAGAACCACAAGCCTCATATGACTCTTCTTAGTACTATAGAACTGAAAATATAAATAGCACTCTCCCTGCAGCCTTGACTTATCTCAGGCAAATATGACTCTTCTCTGCTCATTTTTACATGATTTTAGATGAGATGGATTCTAAATGCAATTATCCATTCTAAAATGGATAATTGCATATTATTTAAACCATTATTTTATTATAATTATAATTATTTAAAGGACATATACCCCCAGGATTAAGGATTGTAAATCAAGCACACTGACATACTGGTGTGTGTCCTATGCCCTTGTTTTTAAGAAAAAAAGGCTTTTAAAACTATGCAAATGAGCCTGAGAGGCTCTAGGTCCATTATCACCTATGGAGTCCAGTGCCCATCAAGCTTATTTGTATAATTATAAAAGCATTTTCTTGTAAAAAAAAAAAAGCAGGGAATAAGAAGCTAAAAGAAGAGCAGATCCTGCCAGAAGGGGAACACACCAGTATGTCAGTGTGCTTGGTTTACAATCCTTCATCCTGATGGTAGATGTTCTTTAAACATTATTTACAATTTTTTTTTTTACTATCCACATTATATTTGAAAACTTTGCTATATAGAAACAAAGAGTCATCTCAATATCATTGGAGGGCGCAGGGAATATAACATAATTACTGCAGTGTGGCAGAACATGGGAATTTCTGGTAATACAGTAAATTGGTTCATCTAAAAGAATTGTCCATTTTTGTCTCTGTGGAAGTGTTTTATACATTTCTAGTACAGACAGATCCCTGCCCCCTGTCGGCTACCACTACTGGAGTATTTTTTGTGATAAACATCATTGTATGATTTTCTTATTTTCTTGTGTTATCTACAACTACAATTCACATTCAGCGAAAATAGACGTGCGAATTCCTGAACAGTACCGTGAAATGAGATAAACAATGGACCCTTTGTATGCGGGATCAAATATTTGCAATTTCTGAAATTCTAGTAAAAAAAATGTCAGAGTTAGGTCAAAGGTTAAAGCAAGTTAGTGGAAGCACTGACTATTCATTATGATTAACGTGTTATTAGCAGGGTAGTAGAATCGAGGAAAATCCCAACACATGGACTTTTGCTTTGTTTTTAGTTGTTTTTATTTAGAATATGTTAAAATAGATAGCTCGATCCCGGAAAAAGCAGATCTCCAATAAAACCAATAGTTGGTGAAAAAAGTGTTCCTTTTATTCTATAACAAGTTACATCAATGTTTTTATGGCATCTAACTGAGGCCTTTCCAATATAGTTAAAACCATATTGCGATAGACGTAATTTGTGTAATAGGACCATGTTTGGTTGGAACCTATGTTTAAATTCATTGGAGTGCTGATTTTTCCTGGATCTACTGCTGAAGGACCTGAGGCCCGGCCTTGTTTGGCGTGCACCTACCCTTCTCGTAGAGTTGTATTCAGTTGTGGGGCTTGAGAGCGTGCTCATCCTTTTGTCGTAGATGAAGGCGGGTTGAAAAGAGCTCAGTAAGAAGCCAAACATTGCTACTAAGAGAGGAGGAAAAAAGTAAAAAGAAAGGGAAGGGAAGAAGAGGGGGGGGGAGGGGGGAGGGAGGGGGGAGGGGAAGAAAAAGTAAGAAAAGAAAGGGAAAAGAGGAAAAAAAAAGGGAAAAAGAGGGGGGGGGCGGAGGGAAGGGGGAAAATGGGCTGGTACGGATGGAAAAAAAACAAATTTGGTAAAAGCAAACATTTGATCAGCACACATAGAACTTCTGGAGTGCTGCGTTGATGTTTTTATTTCCTGTCTAGATAGCATAGAGTCGTAAAGGTAAGTTAAAAAGCGGAGCGCGAACTACAATTTGAGGTGCCATATATTCAAAATAGGGAGTGACTTTATTAAACAGTGCCGCGATTGTCGGTGTATAACACCGTTCATCAAGGTAACGGTAAACAAGTGTCACCTCTTGGATTTTGAAATTGGAACACACGGAGTGCGGCCTGTCTATTGTTAGGGGGGCGTGTAGGGTGGGGGGGGGGGTGGGGGGAGGAAAAGGGGAAAAAAGAAAAAGAAAGAGGGGAAAAAATAAAAAAAAAAGGGAAAAATCAAAATAAGGATGGGTCGAAAAAAAAGAAATGGGGGGCGGGGAGGGGAAAAAAGAGTAAAAAAAGCAGGAAGGGGGGGAATGAGGAGAAAGAAAAAGAGTGGAAGGTATGAAACAAAAGAAAACACGGGGGGATAAGGAAAAAGAAATAGGGCACAGTAGGGGGGGGGGAAAAGAGGGAGGGGGAAAAAGAGAGAAAAAGGAGGAAAAGGAAAAATAAATGGCAGGGAAAACGGGAAAGGGGGAGTGGGGGGGGGAGGGCAAAAAAAAAGAGAAATGGGGGGGGAAAGGGAAAAAGGAAAAAAAGGGGGGAGTAGAAAAAAGAGGGGGAGGGTGGAAGAAGCGTGGGGGGGGGGAAAAAAAAAGGTTGCAAAACTAAGGAAAGCGGAGGGAAAAGGAAAAGAGGGGGGAAGAGTAGAGAGAGGGAGGGAGAGGGGGGAGGTAAAGGGGGGAGGGGAAAAAAAGAAAGGGGGAGAAAAGGGAAGGAGAGGAACAGGGGGGGGAAAAAAAAAGGGAGGAAAAAAAAAGGGAAGAGAGAAAAAAAAGGGGAAGAAAGGGGGAAGGGGGAAGAGAAAGGGGGGGGGAAGGAAGGACAAGAAAAGGGGGAGGGGGGGGGAAAAAATGGGGGTGAAAGAGGGGGTAAGGAGTGAAGGGGAAAAAGGGGGGGATAGGAGAAAAAAAAAGAAAAAAAGGAAATGGTAAAAAGGGGACGGGGGGGGGGAAAATAAAGAGGGAAAAGGAAAAAAGTGCAAAGAAAAAGAGTGGGGTGGGGGGAACGAAGAAAAAGGGGGGGGGGGGAAAGAAAAAATAAAGGAGAAGAAAAGAGAAGGGGGAGGAGAGAAGAAAGAATAAGGCGGGGGAAGGGGGGGGGGCAAAAGGACGGAGACGAGAAAGAGGAAAAAAGGAGGGGGGGGAGAGGGGGGACAAAAGAAGGGGGGGGAGAAGAGGGGGGGGGGGGGGAGGAAAAAAAAAGAAAAGGGGGGGAGGAAAAAAGAAAGGGGAGGGGGGGCAAAAAAAAACAAAAGCGGAGGGAAAGGGGGGGGGGGGGGCGAGGGAGGAGGAAAAAAAAAAAAGGGGGGGGATGGGGGGGGGGGAGGGGGGAAGGGAGGGGGGGGGGAGGGGGGGGGGGGGGAAAAAAAAAAAAGAGAAAAGGGGGGAAAGAGGGGAAGGGGGGAAAAGAAAGGGGCGGGGGGGGGGGAAAAAGGGGGAGAAGAAGGGGGTGGGAAAGGCGGAGGGGGGGGGGTGAGGAAGGAAAAAGAAAAAAAGGAAAAAAAAAGAAAATGGGGAGGGGGGGGGGGGGGGAGAGAGTAGAGGGGGGGGGGGGAGGGGGGGAAAGGGGAGGAAAAAAAAAAGGCGAGAAAAAGGAAAAAGGAAGAGGGGAAGAGAAAATGAAGAAATAAAAAAGGGAGGGGGGGGGGGGGAGGGGGGGGGGGGGGGGAGAGAAAACGGCAAGGAAAAGGCGGGGGGGGGGAGGAAAAAGGGCGAAGGGGAAAAAAAGAAAGATGGAAAGAAAAAAAGAGGGGGGGGGTGGAAGGGGGAAAAAACAAAAAAAAGAGGAAAAAAAAGGAAAGTAAAAAAAAAGGGAAAGGGGGGGGGGAAAAAGGGGGGGGTGCAGGGGCAAAAAGAAAAAGCAGGGGATGGGGGGGAAAAAGGGGAGGAGGGGAAAAAAAAGGGGGGGGGTGGGAAAGAAAAAAAAAAAAGGAAGAAAAGAGGGGGAAGGGAAAGGGGAGGGAGAGGGGGGGGGGGGCGGGATAGGGGAGGGGGGGGGGGGGGAGGGGAAAAAAGAGGAGAAATAGCAAAAAGGAAAACGGGAAAGAAGAAACGGGGGCAAAACAAAAATAACAAAAAAAAGAGGAAAAGTGGGGGAGAGGGGGGGAGGGAAAAGGGAAAAGAAAAAAAGGGGAAAAAAGGGGGGCGGGGAAAAAGGGGGAGAAGGGGAGGAAAAGGGAAAAAAGGGGGGAGGGGAAGGGGAGAAAAGAAGCGAGAAAAAGCGGTTAAAGAGAAGGAAGGGAAAGAAAAAAGGGGGGAAGGGGGGGGACAGAGCGACGGGGGGGGAAGGAAAAGAACAAAGGGTGGAAAGAAAGGCAAGAGGAGGGAAGTGAAAAAAGGGGAAGGGGGGATAACAGAAGGAGGATAACGGGGGAAGAGGGAAGAGAGGAAACAGGGAAAATTAAGTGAGAGGGGGAAAAAGAAGGGGGGGGAGAGGGGGAGGAAGGGGGACAGGGGAAAAAAATGGAAAAAGAAAGAAGAAAGAGGGGGGGGGAGGAAGGGTGGGGGGAAGCAAAAAAGGGGGAAAAGGGAAGGGGAAAAAGGGGGGGTGCAAAAGGGGGGGGTAGAGAGGAAAAGAGGAGAAAAAAAAACGGGGGGGGGGGGGGGAAAAAAAAAGGAGAAAAAACAAGGTGGGAGGGGGGGGGAGGAAAAGGGGGGGAAGAAAAGAAAGGGAGGAAACAGGGATGAGGGAGAGAAAAGGGGGTGGGGGGGAAGAAAGAAAGAGGTAGGGTGGACAATAAGGGGCAGGGAGGGGGAGAAAAAAAAAGGAGAAGAGAGGGGAGGGGGGCGAAAAAAAAAAGGGGGAGAAAAGGGAGAGGGGGGAAGGAAAGAAAAAAAAAAGGGGGAAAAAGAGAAAAAGAGTAGGGAAGGAAGAAGGTAGAGAAAAGGGAAAGAAAAGATGGGGGGAGAAGGGAAAAGAGAATAGGAACGGGGAGGAAAGTAGAAAAGGGGCAGGGAAGGAGGGAAGGAGAGGAAAAAAAAGAATGGGAAAAAAAAAAGGGGGGAGAGGAGAAGTGGTAAGAAGGGACGGAAGGGTAGGAAAAAGAGGAAGGGGCGAAAAAGAAGACAAAGAAGGGAAAAGGAGAGGGAAAGAAAAAAGGGGGGAAAAAAGGGAAAGGAAAGGGGGGGGAGAGGAGAGGAGAGAGAAAAATGGAAGGGTAAGGAAAAAAGGGAAGGAAAAGGGAAAAGGGGGGGGGGGTAAAAACCAGGGGGGCAAGAAAGGCAGGGTGGGATGAGAGGGAAGAGAGACAAGGAGGGGGAAGGGAGGAGAAGAGGGGGGGGGGAGCGAGGGGGCAGAGAGGGGGGGGGAAAAAAAGAAAAAAAAGGGGGGGGGAGGAAGGAGGGGAAGGGGGAAGGGCAAAGGGGGGGTAAAGGGGGAGGGAAAAGACGAGAAGAAAGGGGGAGAAGAGGGGGGGGGTGGGGCAGAACGAAAGGGGGGTGGGGGGGGGCGGGCGGGGGGGGTAGGAAAAGGAGGGAGGGGAAGAAGAAGGGGGGGGGGGGGGGAAACGAAAAGGTAAAAAGAAAAAAGGGGGAGGAGTGAGAACAAAAGGGGAAAGGAGAGCTAGGGGGGGGAAAACAACGAGACAGGGAGGGAAACGGAGGGGGAAAGGAAAAGACAAAAAAAGGAAAGAAGGGGGGGACGCTGAAGAAGGAGCCGAAATAGAAATGGAGAAAAAGGGGGGGTGGGGGGGGGGGAGGAGCGGGGGAATAGTCGAGAAAAAGGAAAAAAAAGAAAAAAAGGGCAAAAGGGAGGGGTGGGGGGGGGAAAGGGGGGGAAGAAGAAGAAGCAAAATGAGAGGGGGGAAAAGAAATAAAAAAGGAGGGGAAAGGAAAGAGGAAACGGCGCAGGAGGGGAAGGAAAAGGAGGGAGGAGGAGGGGGGAGGACAGGGTAGAAAAAGAAAGGGAGAAAGGAAGGATAAAAAAAAAAAAAAAAAAAGGGAATAGGGGAATTAGCAAAACAGAGGGGAAAAAAGAGGAAGGAACAATGGATAGGGAACAGAAAGGGGGAGAAGGAGGAACAAAAAAAGAAAGGGGGGGGGGGGGGATTGGGGGAAAAAAAAGGAGGGGGAAAAGGAGTGGTGGAAAGAGAAGGGGAGAGGGGGGGAAGAATGGGGAGAGACGGGGAGAAGAGGGGGGGGGGGACGAAAGAAAAAAAGGTGGAGGGGAAAAAAAAAACAAGAGAGGGAGGGGGGGAAAACGGAGAGAAAGGTGGGAAGGAAAGGGGGAAAGAGGGAAAAAAAGGGTGAAAGAAAGGAGGGGTACGGGCGGAGGTGGGGGGAGGGGGGGGAACAGAGAGGGGGGAGGGAGGAAAAAAAAAAGTGTGGGGAGGGGACAGGGGAGAGGAAAAAATAGGTCTGGGGGAGGGGAGAGAGGTGGGGAGGGGGTAGGGAGAATAACGGAAAGAGAAAAAAAGTAAGGGGGGCAAAAAGGGAATGGAAAGGGAGGGGGGAAAGAGGGAGAGAAGAGAAGGGGGAGAACGAATAAAAAGAGGAATGGAGGGAAAGGAAAAAGTGGGAGTGAAGGACAGGGGGGAGGAGGGATAAAAAAACAAAGAAGAGGGGAAAAAAAAAAAGGGGAAAAACGGAAAAGAGGGAGGGGAAGAAGGGGGGGAGAAGAGGAGAGTAAAAGACAAAAATGGGGGGGGGGGAGAATGGGGGGAGGGAAAAGCAGAAAAGGAAAAAAGGCAAAAAGAAAGGGAGAGGAAGGGGGAAAAGAGGAGGGGTGGCTTGAGAGGAAGGAAAGTAAAGGGGACGGGGGGGGAAGGGGGGTGGGCAAGAGAGGGAGGGGAGGAGGAAGAAAAATGGAGAGAAAAAGAAAGGTGGAGCAAAAGAATAAGAGAAACAGAAAAGAAGGGGGAAAGGGGAAAAGAAGCGCAGAAAAAAAAAAAGTAGGGGGAGGAAGAAGAAGGAGGGGAGGAAAAAAGGGGGTGGGGGAAGAAAAGAAAGAAGAGATGGGGGAGGGAGGCGGAAAGGGGAAAGAGGGGGAGGGGGAAAGGGGGAGGGGGGGGGGGGGGAAACGGGAAAAAAAACGGGGGGAGGAGGGGAAGGGAGAGAAGGGAAAGGGGAGAGAAAGGAAAGGCGAGAAAAAAAAAAGAGGGGGAAGCAAGGTGGGGGGGGGGGGAGTGGGATGGGGGGGGGGGAGGGGGGGGGGGGGGGGGAGGGGGCAGGGGAAGGGAGGGGAGAGGGGGGGAAAAGAAAGACAGGAGGGGGAAGGGGGGGGGAAATGGAGGGAAAGGAGATAAAAAAAAAAAGAGGAAATAATAGAGAAGGAGAGGGGGAGGGGGGGGGGGGGGGGAGGGGAAGGAGAGATAGTAGGCAGGGGGGGGAAGGTGGGGGGCAAGAGAGAACGTAAAAGGAAAGAAGAAGGGGAGGGGGGGACATAACTAGAGACGGGGCGAGCAGGGGGGAGAAAAAAAGAAGAGAAAAAAAAAAAAAATCAGAAATGAAGGGGAAAAAAGAAAGAGGAAAGAGAGAAGAGGGGTGAGAGAAAAGGAAGAAAAGAAGGGGAAAGAAAGGTGAAGAGGGAGAAGGAGAGGGGGAAAGGGAGGGGGGGGACGGAGTGAGGGGGGTAAAAAGAAAAAGGATGAGAAAGAAAGAAGGGGGAGGAAATGGGGCCAAAAAGAAAACGGAAAAAAAAAGACGGAGGAGAGAAGGGGGAAGGAAAGAGCAACAGAAAGGGAAATGGAGGGAAAGAAAGAAGGGGGGGGAGTAAACGGGAGAACAGGGGGAAAAAAAAAAGAAAGGGGGGGGGGGGGGGGGGGAAACGGGAGAAAGAGGGCGGGGAAAAAAAGGGGGGGGGGAAGAAAAAACGGGAGGCAAGAAAAGGTGGAAAGAGAGAGAGGAGCGGGGAGGGCCGGAATAGAGGAGAAAAGGGGGAAAAAAAAAAAGAAGGGGGGGGAAAAAAAAAGTGGGAAGGCAAAGGGGAAACCGGGGGGAGGGGGGGATAAAAAAAAAGAAAGGGAGAAAAGAAGGAAGGAAGGAGGGGGATAAAGGAAGAAGGGGGAGGGGAAAGGGAGAGAAGGGGGAAAGAGGAAAGAGAAGGGGGAAAAAAGAAAAGGAGGGGGGGGGGTAAAAAAGAGAGAAGGGGCGGAAAAAAAAAAGGAGAAACAAAAGGGGAGGGGGGGAGGGGAAAAAAAAGGGGAAGGGGAAAGGGGGGAGAAAAGAAAAAAAAAAGGGGGAGAAAAAGAGACAGAAGGGGGGAAGGGGGAGGAAGGGGAGAAAAGAGAGAAGGGGGAGAAGAAAAAGGGAGGAGGGGGGAAAAATTGGGGGGGAGTTGAAGGAAAAAGAGGGAGGGGTGGGCGGGAGAGAAGGGAGGGGAGGGAGGAAGCGGGGGGGCAGAAAAAAAAGAAAAGTGGGAAAGAAAAGAGGGAAAGGCGAGAGGAGGGAAAGGGGAAGGGGAAAAGGGGGCTGAGAATAAGAATAGGAAAAAAAAAGGGGAGGAGGACAAAGAACGAAGGAGGGGGGAGAAAAACAAAAGAGGGGAAGAAAGAGAACGAGAGGAGAAGCAAAAAGGAGGGACGAAAGAAAACGGGAGGAAAGGGGAAAGGAAGGAGGATGGGGGAAAAAAATGTGATGGGGGGAAGTGGGAAAAGAAAAAAAAAAAGGGGTACAAACGAAGGGGGGGAGGGGGGGTGGGAAAAAGGGGGAGAGGAGGAGGGGCAACAAGAAGTGAGAGGGAGGGGGGGAAAGGTGGCGGGAGAAAAAAAGGAAAAGTAGCGAGGAAGGAGGGGGGAGAAGTGGGAAAGAAGGGGTGAGTGTGTGGAAAAGGGGGGAGAGGAGAAGGGGGTAAAAATGGGAGAGGAAAAAGATAGAGAAAAGAGAAAAGGGTGGAAAGAGAAGGGAGAGGGGGAAAGAGAAGGAAGGGCACGGGGGGTAGAGATGGATTAAAAGAAACCATTTAAAGGGATGAATAAAGGGGAAAAAAGGGGAGAAGTAGGTTGAAAGAAAAAGTGGGGCTATGAAAAAACGAAGACAAGAAAGAAGAAAAAAGGTGGGGGGTACAGGGTGGGGGAAAACGGGGCAAAAAAGGAGGGTAAATGTGGGCAAAGGGTGAGGGGGAAAAAGGAGGGAAGGGGGAGAGGGGCAAAGTGGAGGAGGGGGGAAAGGGAAAAGGGGGGGAACTAAGAAGGGCTAACGGGGGGAAGGTGGGGACAAGGTAAGAAAGAGGAAAGGGTAAGGAAGAAGAATCAGGGGGAGGGGAAGGGGGGACCAAGAGAAACCGGGGGGGGAGCGGGATGAAAAAAAAAAAATAGAGAAAGGGGGGGAAAGGGGGGGACCAGAAGAGGGGAGAAGGGGGGGGGAGTAGAAGGAGGGGCCGGGGGGGGATAAAGGGGGGGGGGCAAGGAGTTTAAAGAAGAGAAGTCAAAAAAAGGGGGAGACGGGTAAGGGAGGAAAGGGGGGGGCGGAATTAAGGGAGGGGGGCGAGGGAGGGGGGGATGGAAAAAATACTGGGGTGGCAAAGGGGAAAGGTAGGAGGAGGGAGGGGGGGAACAGAGAGAGGGGGGGGGGGGGAAAAAGGGGGTAGAAGGAGGGGGTGGGGGCAGAAAAAAAAAAAAAGGAGAGGGGTGAGAAAGGGGAAGGGGGGGAAGGAAAAGGGGGAGGAGGGGGGGGATGTGGGGTAGAAAAAAAAAAAAAAAAGGAGCTGAGGGGGGTAGGGGGGGAAGAGAGCTAGTAAGGGAAAAAAAAGGGTGAAAAAAGGAAAAAAAAAAAGAGAGAAAGAGGAGAAAGGGGAAAAGAGGGGCAAGAAAAAAAAAAAAGGGGGGAAAAGAGTGGGACATAAAAAGGGGAGAGGAGGAAAGGGGGATAAAGAAAGACGAAAAGGGGCGGGGGGGGCGCGGGGGGGGGGGGATAAAAAAAAAAAAAAAATAGGGGAAACTAAAACAGGCAAAAAGACGAGATGGGGGGAAAAGGAGGAGGGGAAGGTAAAAGAGACGGGGTACAAGGAGGGGGGGAGGGGAGAGGGGGGGAGGGAGAAGAATGGGGGGGGGGAGGGGGGGGGAAGGAGGGGGGAATAAATATCGAAAAGGGGGAAAAAAAGAAGGGAGGGGGAATGAAGCGATGAAAGGAAAAGAGGGTGGGAAGGGGAAGGGGAACACAAAATGGGGGGGGGGGGAGGCGGTCGGAAGCAAAAGAATAGGGATGGGGGGGGGGGGGGGGAAGAAAAAAAAAGGAGAGCGTAAAAGGGGGGAAAGGGCGGAGGCAGAAAAGTAAGGAGAGGAAGGGGGAAAAAGGAGGGGAAGAGAAAAAGAAGCAAAAAAGAGGAGTAGGATGGGTGGGGTGGGCGGGGGAAATAAGGAAAAAAGGAGCAGGAGGGAAAGGAAAAGGGTAGAGGGGAAAGGAGAGAAGGGGCGGTAAATAAAAAAAAGTAAGGGGAAAAAAAGAGGGGGGGGGTAAGAAAGTGCGATGTATCCGCATCTTGGAGGTTACAACACGTGGCGGCATTATTTCCACTTCCCCGTAGCCTCTTTTCCTTCTCCTCCTCCTCACAACCCGTCACCTCGCCGAACCGCTCCTTCCGTCTGCGCATGTTGCAGAAACAGTCAGCCCGCTCCCTTCTCGGTCACTGCTGTCCGAGCCGGAGCTGGCGAGGACGGCCGGCTGTTCTGCGCATCGCAGGGGCAGTTTCGTCAGGATGTTAGTAGGATGAGAAAAGAGCTAGCCGTGTTGCGGTGGAAGTAGCGCGGCCCCATGTAACCTCATATGTGGCTACGCGCCCGCCGCATAAAAAATTTACATATAACTCTAATAAAGTTTTCCAAAAATGCGGGATACTTGAGGATTAGCCCTTAAAAGGCTATCCTCCTCCAACGTCTATGAATCCCCTACAAACACTGATCTACTTTTAGGTAAAGATTTCATGGTGTAGGTTCTCTTTAAGATTGTGCTGACTTTACCTTATATGTCTCTGAGTAGAGATAATTTTAAAATTGGAAAAGCAGCTGCTACATCTTTGGGTTAAGACAATTCAAGGTGAACTTTTTAACATGCATATCGTTTCAGTGTGATACACTTGCTTCAAGCCCTCACACCGAAATGTTGCATATGGAATAAGATTCATCTTTGAACTATGTATCCACAGTTTGGAGCTTTTGTCTAGGCCTGCGGACATTGCTCCAGTCCTTCGCAGTTCCACTGTGTTGCCTTGGACTTTCCATTGTATGGATAGATAGAAAGATAGATGGTGTATATAGATACTCCAGATAGAAACATAGATAGATGCTTTAGATAGAAAAAAGAAAGTCCTGAGCAACACAACTTTTATTGAATTCAACGCCCTAGATCCCAGGGCACAAGGGTCACATCAATGAAGCATTCACTGATTTGGGAATGCAGCCACTTCATTGGAAAGATAGATAGATAGATAGATTCAGTGAAGAGGCAGCACTCTGGTCGTAGTGAAGATCGGGTGTGAATCTTTATTCAAAAAAGCCAATGTTTCCCGGTGTATGTAACACCCGTTATCAAGATGGTGTGTGTGTAACAGATGCACCGAAACATCGCTTTTATGGAATAAAGCTTCACTCTTTCCCACTACAGGATGGAGTGCTGCCTCTTCAGAACCTATATGGGACCCTGGCCAAGGGATCACCGGCTTCTGCACCCACCTCTTGCTGTGCTGCTCTGGATCTTCTATAGATAGAAATGCTCAATGCTTTAGAAAGGCACAGAAGCCCAAACGTCGCCCGGTATGGAATAAAACACCGCCAACCTTTTTTTCATCTATTTAGGAGTGCTGCTTGTTTTTTACTCTTTTATAACTCGGAGGGACATGCCGCCCTGTTCCACGTGAGCGTGCACCCAGACATATTTGTAATCCTTGTTGTGCTATGTAATATTTTCCCTTTCTATGTAGATACTGTAGATAGAAAATAAAACAATCTGCTTTACCAGCCTTAATCAGAAGCTTTTCTAAATCCAAAGGCTTTTTGTTTTTGTATCTTGTAGACTGGCGACATTTTTTCAATTTGCTTCGATACTTTCGATAGATTAGATACAATGCATAGAGTTTCAAATAATAAAATAGATCTGTTTCAAATTTTATTGTTAATTTATGTTATTAATTTTTGAGATTATCAAAAGGCTGGAAAGGGGTTTTCTTAAGAGTTTTTAAAGTTCACCTCATTGTTTGTGCACGCCTACCTGGCATTTCTGCCCCATGTCCTCACCAGTGGTGATATTTGTACAGACACCCGATGTCAGGTCTTCTTTTAACGGAATGATTGCATTTCATTGGATAGGATTATATTCACTTCATTGGTATATAAGATCACAGCCAAATATTTGCTTTACCTTTTAAATGTGAATACCTGCCAGCTGTTGAATATAATTTATAACCTTTAACAAGAAGTTGAATATCATTTAATATGTGGTTCTGTGTTAAAGTGAGAGGGCTTGGGGAGGCTTGAATGCATCAATGGTGGTCATTTACTAAGGGCCCGATTCGCGTTTTCCCGATGTGTTACCCGAATATTTCCGATTTGCGCCGATTTTCCCTGTATTGCCCCGGGATTTTGGCGCACGCGATCGAATTGTGGGCATCGGCGCTGGCATGCGCGCAACGGAAATCGGGGGGCGTGGCAGAACGAAAACCTGACATATTCGGAAAAACCGCCGCATTTAAAAACGGAAAATCTGTCGCAGAGCTTGCACTTACCTTCACTCAGCCCGAGCCAGTGAACTCCAGCGCGTTCTGATGCTTTTCAGCGCAGCAGCGCCACCTGGTGGACGGCGGAAGAACTGCCTTAATAAATCCCGGCCGGACCCGAATCCAGCGCAGAGAACGCGCCGCTGGATCGCGAATGGGCCGGGTAAGTAAATCTGCCCCAATGTGTTTGAGGAAACAAAAAATTTCCACCTACTGGTGAAATGACCCTTTAGGACAACCTCTAAAGTGTATCTGTTGAGTCTTCTGTATTTTCTATATGGAGGCAGGGGAGCAATGAGTTTAGGGATATAGAGATTTTAGAGATACAGCAAACAATCTCCTTCACTATTTTCCTAAAAAGTTTATTAACTTTATTAACAATCATACACATCCATATTTTGCACCATATAGCATAAGAGGTCTAACAAATCTGCTTTACAAGAGACTTAAAGAGGTTTCCGGCCTATTAAGATTGTTGACAATGGATTGGACAGCAACTGCAGTTCAGAGGTGGTGCCTGAAGAACAGCGCCACTCTTTGTGTAGTGGTCAGACAGTGTTGCTTAAGCTTACCTTATTTTAATATGACCCCACCATTCTCATATTGAAGAGCTATTAATGTCACCTGAATTCAGTAAACAGTGTCCTTCATATACCAATTCTTCAACCCCTTGGTCTGGGAGGTCTCTAAAAATCTCATGGATCAGTGGATTTCCTTCACCATAGTGAAGGGAGTATTGGCCCTGACCAGAATGTGAAGGTTCACATTTGTTTCTATAATTTCATATCTGATTTTGTTTGTGGACTAGATATGTAGTAGTATGGCAAGGGCATTTGAGTGTTGATGTGACTTGAGATGTCAACATACCATATGATATACTGCTTTACTAAGAAAATAATATACATTTTTTTTATATAGCTCTGTCATATTCCATTGCCCCCATAGGGGCCATATACACATAAAAAATACATTACAGAGCACAAATAATCATATGGAAGAATAGGAGTGAGGGTCCTGCTCGCAATAGCTTACAGTCTATGAGGATGAGGGGGTGACACAAGAGCTTACAGTCTATGAGGATGAGCGGGTGACACAAGAGCTTACAGTCTATGAGGATGAGGGGGTGACACAAGAGGCCAGCGTCCCTGCTGCCGCACAGAAGACGCTGCCCTGAGGATCGCGGCCCCTGAAGAGGTGAAGAGGAGAAGAGAAGAGGAGCGCGGGATGGAGCCCTGGACCTGCATGAGGTGAGATAACGTTTATTATTTTTCTACTGCCCACTATATGGTGCCTAACTAATAGAGCCTGGCTGTAACACGATTGAGGAGCTGTATATTAAATTGAGGGGCTGTATATTAAATTGAGGAGCTGTATATTAAATTGAGGGGCTGTATATTACATTGAGGGGCTGTATATTACATTGAGGGGCTGTATATTAAATTGATGGGCTGTTTATTAACCCATTAAGGATGAAGTGTTTTTACATTCATTTTTCGCTTCACACCTTCTAAAATCTTTAAGGTTTTCATTTCCCTGTGTACAGAGCCGTGTGAGAGCTTTATTCTGCATAACAAACTTTACTTCTCAGTGACGCTGTTTATTATTCCTGCCGTGTACTGGGAAGCTGGAAAACATTCCAAATGTGGGGAGATTGGAGAAAAAACACATTTGTTTGACGTTATTGTGGGCTGTTTTTTCCATATAGGTTTTGTTGCATTTTAATACATTTTGGAAAAATGAAAACTTTTTCATACTATGGTGTAGGAGCTGTGTGTGGTATAATTTTTTGTGAGATGAGCTGACGTTTTCATTGCTACCATTTTGAGGACCGCAACATTTTGATTACTTTTTATAAAATAAATTTATGTGATGTAAAATGGTGTAAAGGTGGTGTTTTGGCTAATTAGGTGCTATCTTCCATTATGGGGTTCACCGTCAGGAATAACCATTTTTATATTTTGATCAGGCAGTTTGAGAAGCTGTGATGCCTGTTTTTGTAATTTTTACTGTTTATTTAATTGTATATCAGTTGTAGGGAAAGAGGGATGAATCTTATTGAATTTAGTTTTTTTAGACCCTAATTTAACCCTAGATGGCCTGATCGCTCCTGCCATATACTGCAATACTACTATATTGCACTCTATGCCATTTTTACATAGGATTCGTTACAATGTGTACATGTACGGTGTAAAGCGCTAAGAGGTTAATTAATTAAATTCTATATTTTTTCAATGCCGCCACATGAGTTTACTGCTAAGGGGCCCACTGAGGCTCTGTCGCCCAGGGGCCCACTGAATCCTGGAGCTGGCCCTGCCTGGAGACATGCATGAGAGGTTAAAAGGTGCACCACAAAAAATGTTGGTGAACTCTGTCGGGCCAGTGCAGTTTCCTACATTCTTAGTAAATGTGCACCATTGTCTGGTTCCAAACTTCGGGACATTTTTTGTGGGTGATTTGTGTATCACTTTTGACTCCGTTTTTGTGAACTTTTTTAAGAATTAGGATGGACTTTCTATATGTTTTCGGATGGTTTCTCCTATTTCTCCTGGAGACAACCTTGACCTTGTTGTTTTGACTACACCATTACATGTAATATGGATTTGTAGATATGTTCATCCTTAAAATACTGGGTGTCTGTGTGATGTTACCAGCTCAGAGGTCGATGTGTACAGGATACATGGAACAAGATAAGAATGGCAGCTATCGTCCTATTGGCAGGAGAAGTGCATGATGTCAATTTCTCTGAAATATTTACTTTGTGTTAATATGGTGCAATTCACAGCCGGGAGCCACGTGGGTTCTACAGAAACCCGAGTAACCGAGTGGTTAGAGCTTTACACACTTGGCAGGAGGGTGGAATGATGTTGATTTAAAAAGAATTATTTGCTTCGGTGAAACTGAGAGTTGGGAAATTTACACATTTTAAATATATCAAAGCTTTTCCTAAGAGGTTACAACAAATTTTATAATGTTATATATTTCACCTATTCTTTATTCTATAATGAAATACAGGAGCAATACCACTGGATCCCCCATTATCCTGACATATGTTAAAGGCAGGGGTGGAAAAAAAAATATTGTACTTACCATGCTCCCGGTTCTTGTGTTGTGCTGGTACTTCCAGGACTTGTACCCGCCTGCTTTGGGCAATCTTTGGCTTCCTCCGACCTCATAAAATGACCGGTAATTTCGGAGGAAATGACGTTCAGTGTTCAGAGGAGACTATGGATTGGCCAATGCAGGTCCTGTAAGCCCCCTTCCTTGGTGCAGGGGGCGAGTACTGGAAGTACCTGCACAATGTGGGAACCAAAAGCTGTAGCAGGGTAAGTACATTTTGTCTCTTTTTTTAATTGGCCACCTGTGCCTCGTCCAAGTGTTTTTCACCTAAGAATTCTAGCCCATGCTTTAAATTCAGGGATTTGTAGGTGAAATATTTAATGGGGGTGGATGTATGGTTGCATTTACATCAGTTTTCTGTATTGAAAGGCCCATGTTTAACAAAACTATGTGTAGTTGCCTGTGGAGTGTATAGGGTGCACCAGATTAATCAAACACTTACAGTCTTACAGTCTGAGGGTGAGGGGGTGACACAAGAGCTTACAGACTATGAGGATGAAGGGGTGACACAAGAGGTAAAAAGCTTGTATAATGGTCCAGCCATTCTTTATAAGGGAACAGAATAACATAATTTAATAAATACAAATGCTGTATCTTGAACCAGTCATCAACTGCCATCTTATATACTAGGGACAAGGTCAATGAGACTTCAGAGATGCCTGTCGCTGGTGTTTGCAGGATAACAGACAGGAGGAGGACACAGTTAGTATAGAGAGAGTTGAAATTTTATGCTGTTAGAGAGTGTGAGAAGCTTGCCTAAAGAGATGGGTTTGAAATTTGGAAACTGGAGGTTGGGTATTACTAGTCTGGGGAAGGGCATTCCAGAGAATTGGTGTAGCTCAGGAGAAGTCCTGCAGACATGAGTGAGAGGTTCAAATTAAGGAATGCATAGTAGAAAAACAGATTGTAGGGGATCGAAGAAGGAGTTAGCAGAGAGATTAAGGGTAAAACGAGAATAGTCTGGTCGTTAAAAAAGTTTGGAGATGAAAGGAAGATTAGAGATTGGTCAGTAGTTAAAAGCATTGAATGGGTGCAAGGAGGGTTCCTTTAGTGACAACAGCATGCTTAAAAGAAGAGGAAACAATACCAGAAAAGAAAAAGGATGAAGATTTTAGTGAGGTGAGAAGTGACTGCTGGGTAGAAGGACTGTACGAGATGTGGGAATTTATGAAGCTGCTTTGGGCAAATTTCTGCACTAATGTGCACACAAAAAAACCCTTCCAACACATTTATGAAAAATTTTAAACCAATTTTTTTTTCACTTTTTTGACTCGCCCGTCCTGAAAATGGGTGTGGTCTTTGGAAACTGGAGTGTGCTCAGTAAGGAAATATTCTGGGGGCCAAAACATTTAAAGGCTCCTCCCCATTGTGATACACAGTTTAGATCAGCTAAAATCAGGTCTAAAAGTAGAACCCAACAGTCTTAAACTGAGACAGATTCATCATCACAATGATGAATCTGTTGCATCAAAAGTCTAGTGTTATCGAGCTCTCTGCACTTTCAGAGCCAGCGACGCATTAGTAAATCCCCCCCCTTGTATTTCCTTGTACTTGATGTTTCTGGTCTGTATTAAGTTTAATGCTATGCTAACACACAAGGGTAATGTAGGCACCATAGGAGGTCAGGAAGAAGTGTCCTAGAGGAAAAACAAACACAATGGTAATGTACCAGAGCCACGTTCTCTATGTGTTGCAGGTTTCAATAAGTCACTGAAGCTGTAAACTATGTAGGCCAACATCCTAAATTTACTTTTTGAGTTTTTAAAAGATATTCTCAAGTGCTCTGGTTTTACTTCAAGGCTCAGAAGTCACAATAATCTATAGGGAACCATGAAGCTAAAATATTTCCAAATTAGCATCTGTAACCATCTTCTCAGCACTAACATAAGAAGGCTATAGGTTGGACTGTACTAAGTTACCTTTAAGATACTCCCAGATAGTAACAGGTAAGTATAACATGGTCGTCAAGACTTATTTGATTTGATACATATTTTTTTCATTCCAGGAGGCCAGCTGTGCCTACTCAATAATCCTCATGGCGGTGTACTGGTGTACGGAGGTCATACCCCTAGCAGTCACTGCTCTCCTGCCAGTCCTCTTATTCCCAATGTTTGGAATTCTGGAATCCAAGCATGTAAGTAGCTATGTGTCTTTTATGTACATAAAGGCTATCCTCTTGTGCTTTTACCAACTTTATTGCTTCCAGACAATTAGGGGTCTGATATAACAGCGTTCGTCGGTAATTTTTAAGAGAAATAATTTACAAAATTTAGTTATTGCTATATAATTTGGAAATTTGTTTAACACATTCCAGTATATGACAAGGTAGCCTTAAAATACAAAGGGGTTTTCCAGTAAGATAAAATTCCTTATAAAGGTTTTCTACAGGGGCCTACTTAGGTAGTCCCATGTAATGTAAAGCCCTTTGACAATGAACGTTATCTTACTGCAGTTAACCCCTGACGAGTTGAATGTGTAAAAAGCCCTTCAAATTGGGAAGATTAAAGGTTTTGGGAAGTTATCAGTATTCCTTTGTTCTCTGCTCTCTTATGGCTTCTATGTGTTCATAAAATGATGTAGCAGTTATCAATGTGATCTTTCCTAGGTTTGTATGCAGTATCTGAAGGACACGAATATGTTGTTTGTCGGAGGATTAATAGTAGCCGTGGCCGTGGAGCACTGGAACCTACATAAGAGAATTGCACTAAAGGTCCTGCTCATTGTTGGAGTTCGACCTCCCTTGTAAGACCCTCATTTATTCATCTACCAAACATAAGTGGTCTTTTTCATTCAGGTTAAACATTATCTGGGCTTCTATTGTCTTGCTCTAATATTTGTATCTGTTCTCAAGAGTTCAACGTTTCATTGTTCACCTGTTTATTTGGGTTACTTATAACTCATAATTACTTCTATATTATAAATTCTAGAATATAACTTACCTAAACCAAAGATACTTATCAAATAAAAAAGACAATCATTTTCTTTATTGACCTCAGTAACTATAGCAATCCTGGGCCAAGTGTGCAAAATCGTGGAGGGTATTTCAAAGATCGGAAAAACCCCATTGGTGACACATTTTGACTACAAATTAGAAAATAACCCACTGGATGACCCCTCACAGCTCCAGTAATCACTCCCCCACTTCTAATCTCATTAGAATAGAAGTGCTGATGTGACTTTCATTGAGCATGTGGTGAAAGAGTCAATCCCACGTCTAGGAATTGGGTTAGCATCCCATGGAACCTGAAACGCCAAAAACCAAGAGCTTCCTATGGAGTGAGTTTCCCTGATACAAGAGAAAAGGGTCCTTAAAAAAATAGCAGATTGTGATTCCAGCTCAGGGTAAGAACCTGTACATTTAGTAATTCGGGATAAATATATAATAAATTTATCAATTCTGTTTCCCAACATTAAAGGGAATCTGTCAGGATTGGCTTGGCAGAGCACCACAAGGTGTTGATATTAAAGAAAGAGCAAAGGCATGGGTGGCATGTGCGGACATAGGCATACGTAACATAGCCGTAGGTTTGGGTAGGTAAATTGTGATTTCCTTTAAAGGGCTGATTTGGTATTTCTTGGACCATATGCATAGTTTTAGTGTTCAAATCTGCTTCCATCCGCATGAGCAGGGAGTCCATTACTCTCTTTTGCAACAGCTTTAGACTATATTGGCATCTTGAGGATGTCTATACAGCATGATCCTGTACATGTAGACACATATAGTATTGCCAATGTGTTCAATGACAAACAATCGCTCTATTGTCTGCCATTTGATCTCAGGAAATGATAGGACTATGACAGAAACGTTCACATGTGGTGATCACTAGTCCGTGTAAAAGGTCCTTATAATGCATTAACTCATCCGCAGTTCTTATATGACTAATGTAAAAGGACTCAAACTTATATCAATTATTGGGGTCATTTACTAAGGGCCCGATTTGCGTTTTCCCGACGTGTCACCAGAAAAAACCGCCGCATTTAAAAAAAAAATGTGTTGCGAAAATTGCACTTACCTTCACTCAGCCCGGCTCGGTGTATTCCAATGCGTTCCGATGCTCTTCAGCGCAGCAGCGACATCTGGTGGACGGCGGAGGAACTACCTTAATAAATCCCGGCCGGACCCGAATCCAGTGCAGAGAACGCGCCGATGGATCGCAAATGGACCGGGTAAGTAAATGTGCCCCATTATGTCACATAATAACTAGTATCACTATCTCCTTTGCACTTATCTCAGAGTCAGTCTTCCCTCTGTTTCCAATTACACCTTGGTGTATACAATTAGTAAGCACATTCAATGTTAAAATCTTTATTAACACTTTCCACATATATGTATATTATATTTATTTATATATATATATATATATATATATATATATACATATATATGTTATAAAATATGCATATCTAAATAAATACAAAATACAAATCACAGTACCTACAGCACCCCAAAATACTTAAATCCACCCCACAATTCACATGCAAGCATCAATACACATATATATAAAGTACCTTACACTAAACTTTCCCTACTTCCATAGAATAATTTGATTAGAAGGGAAAGTATGTAAGAGAGGTTGACAGAAAAAAGGGAAGGGATACAATTACTCAGCCAACAGTCTGTAGGGGAAGGTGAATGAAAACCGTCTGGTTCAGAGATCTTCTTCGATAGTCTTTTCTCCTGGTAGGGAGGTTTGTCTTCCCCCCTCATTGCGGTCATAGTAAGGAGCCCATTCTTTCCTTCCCAACCATCAACTCCAAGACCCTTTTGAAGTTATCCTTTGCGTTCTCTCTCAAGTGGCTGGGAAACAGATGATCACCCAATACAGTACGAGGTGTGTACTCATCCATAGACTCCTGTTGCTGAGAGAGCCACCTGAAGTGTATCCCACCTTCTAGGTCATAAGCTGCCCCAGGGAAAGTAAGACAACAGTTCCCTTAGTCACAGAAGTGTGACGTACCCCAGGTATGAGAGAGGTTCAACATGTTTCTATGGGAATTGATAGAGCAGAGGGAGACACAGTTGTAATAATATGTACATATCACATATCTGCACACAAATACCCACACATACATCTACATATATTATACAACTAACATTTAATTCTTCTGAATTATTCTTAGGTTAATGTTGGGCTTCATGGGAGTCACTGCTTTCCTGTCTATGTGGATTAGCAATACAGCAACCACTGCTATGATGGTCCCTATCGTCCAAGCGGTCCTCGGTCAGCTCAATAATACTAGGCAGGAATCTTCCATTTTAGACTCAGAAGGACAGACAAATCCAGCAATGCAACTGGATGAAAAGAACGCCATCCCCTTGACTGATATACAAGGTAAGAACAGAAATGATGAATTATTTGCCCTCGGTTCTACCCAGATTTTAATCTCAGTTTGTTCACACCTTGAATACATTAAAATGTATTTATCTCATCATTAATCAGGTAATAATGTATGGCTAGATTTAGTACTAAACACCCTTGTTCAGAGTTGTCATACCTGTTTATTGCCTCATATAGTCTCCAGGAGGAGCACTGCCACCCGCCACCGGGAAATGCCAACTACACACAATAGAGTGTTTGTTTTCTTATGAGCGATTATGTCATATAAACCTAATTTCCTTCACAGAATGTGGTAGTGGAAGTCCCCTATTTCAGATCAACACCTTCTGGTCAGAGCTGATTATAAAGATGTCCTGTTCTGTACTACATTATTGACATACATAGACACTGTCTAATAATACATAAAACTTGTCACCAGGAATGTCATTTAAGTGACATGTTCCTATCGCCTATGCTATGCTGATTTATAAAATGCCTTTGTCAGCATTCTGAATCATTTCAGTGGTTTATAATAGTTTATTTTATTACTTGGCTCCCTGTTAGAAGTGTGTGGTGAGTCCCAGGACGGGGGCCAGCTGACACCTGTGTGCGCCCGAGTCAGTCTTCTCTCCTCCACACTCCATCTCCCTCCCCATACCCCACTTCTTGTCTTGTGTACTGAACATGGTAGGGGGATGCTGTGGAGGAGAGCAAGAATACATGAGGAGACATAGGTACACATAGGCTAGTAGATTTGGATGGCCTTTCTGATTCCTTTTTTTTAAAAGTTAGCTGGCTTCACACCTTGTTTTTTTCTATATGTTATAATGACACATCGGTAGGATTCCCGACATGTCCTCACAACATATGGCACAGATGTATCCCACTGTATGGTTATACAGTGGTATATGTCACCCATTGAGTCCTCCTCACCCCTGAATATGAGGGTGGGGGGAGTGAACAACGGCAACAGCCTGTGATTGGCTGCTGTTGATGTTAGGGGTGATGAAACTGTACTTATAAGGATAGTGATATCACTGGTGTCCTCCCTCTTGCTGAATGACGTATCCACTCAGCAGAGACTGGGTGGAACTGCATCCACTCCCCACAGACTTAGGTGTCCTCTGTTGAGTGTATTATGTTGCATGTAGCTTGCTACATACAGTATTTCCTTCCTGTATTTTTCACAGTGTAGAAGGAAGACAAGAAACAACAGGAGAGGACGGTGACTTGTGTAATATTGTTAGAGCTGAGGTGTGGTGAATGAGAAGAAAACGGGTCACCTGATGACCACTTGTTGAGATGTGGTTTGTAGCCCACTCCGGGGACGGCTTCTCAATTGTCCGGAAAATGTTTTTCTCTCACTGAAGTGGAAGGCTGGCTTAGTCAAGCAGCTCCCACAACCACCGGAAACCCCAAAGTGAGGGCGGTATATACAGTGAGGTACGAAGAGGAAAAAATTGGGGGAAGCTAACTTGGGGCGCTAAGTCGATTCATATGGGAGTATCTCAATTGGTGATAAATTGTTACTCCAGATTAGTGATTAAATGAACATAATTACATTTATTGAAACAATCATTGAACAAAAAAGTGGCATATTAAAACATAATTGGTAAAATTGATATGTCTCAGTAACGCGTTTCGGTTATAAAAACCTTCCTGTATTTTTCACAGGATCCGTTGTAAGCTGAGCAGACAGAGGCAACAACTATGCTTCCCTCTGCCAGTATATGTTAATGAGTACACTCAGTGTATATGTCAGGAGCTTTCCCAACGTATACACTGATGTGAACCCAGCCTTGATAAAAAGGCGCAAACTGCATGTTGTGACAAAATATGTGACTTTTTCATGCCTTGTACGACAATAAATTGTTGCATAAGGCATTTAGGGCCATAATGTTATGCTTATGCTGTTTTCCGACTCCTACGAAAAGTGGTGTGCCCTTGGTAAAATAGGGCATGTCTGTGCCAGAAGCAACACGTGCACCAGAAAATTCTAAATTGTGGCACAGCAAAGTAGACCAACTAATAGGAGGTGCAAAGTACCACTCAGGAGTCTTATAGTGCACCAGATAATCCTTCCAGCATCAGACACAAGATTAATCTGGGGCAACAGAGAACTGTCAAGAGACTGACACATTCATAATAGTGTCATAGTAAAATGGATTAGAAAATTACATCAGTCCATCAAGGCCAACTTTATATTTCATTGATCCAGAAGACGGCAAATTAATAAATCCACCCCCATAGTGTTCTCCATTATTTACATACAGAGTATAGTAAAGAGGGAACCAGAACCTTTCTTTTTAAATTTTCATTTCCAAAATCAAATTTTCCTCTATGGACCGATCACAGAACTAGAAAGAAGCAAGTGAGTTTGAAAGGCTAAAAAAACAGTAACATTTTTAGTTAAACAAATGAAACAAATCACAGATTAACCAAAACTAGAATATTTGGTGACTGTGGAAGAAGAATTGTTTTATTTTCTTAAAACAGAAATTGCACATTTTCCCAGGATATATCACATTGCAAAAGTGGAAATATTTTCTTTGGTGATCAATTGCTGTTTTCAAGAGTTAATATTGACTCAAGAAACAAGACTTCTGCGTTACACAGGTTTCTAGTACATTTAGACTGAAATTACTTATTTAACTTCACCAATTAAACATTGACATTAAGACTCTCCTAAAGGTTCATCTGACCGGCTTTTCTTTTACTTTTGGACTTTTGAACCTTTGAACCATGTGAAGTCTATACATAAATTACTGTCTCTTACAAGGATCTAATGAACAATGTACAAGAAGGCAAAATTAAAAAATTTCAAAGGCGGGAAATAGTCAGAGGAAGACTTTATTCTTTCATTTTAAGATCTATTTGCAGCATGATTAAAAAAAATCTACAGTTAAAATATTTTTGTGAATTTTTTTCATATTTGCATACCCTCTTTAAAGAATATCTACCAGCTACCAAATCAATTAACAAGTACCGTAAATACTGTTTTGTGTAGGTAACTTCATATATTTTCCCAAAATACTTTTCGAAATCAATTTCTCATTTCCAAGCAATTTGTCATTTTAGAGAAAGATTTTATCGCCATGTAAATGAGTTTCCATTGCACAATTTTCTTTTTCCAATGCAAAGTAGTGCTGTAAAGCATGCCTTTATACAATGATTGACATCACTAGTAGAAAGACATCATCAAAATATAACTATAGGGTGCACCAGGAATCACAGCCCCATCCCTGGTGCCCTGAGTAGCTTATTTATATAAATATTAAAACTAAATGTACTATACAATGAAAAATTAGTGAGAAACATAAAAAATATGCCTGGAATATTTTTTGAAATTTTCTACAGAATGCTTGTTTTATGTGGGAGGTTATTTTGAAGTTGGTAGAATCCTTTAAAGGAAATCCACTACCGGGAAACGATACTACAGTACTTTTATGATTTTCCCGTACAGATTACAAATTCTGGGGCACAGCTGCTGAAGAAATAAACCTTAATTGAAGATTATGCTAATTATTGGGCATATAGTAGCCTCAGAGCACGCTGGGGGCCAAAGACTACTTCACGCCCCCAGCAGACATTCAGACCCATATACCCCCTCGTAATTTAGTTGTTCTTGCAACTCTCCATCAATCACGCTCTGTGCAAGCGCCATAGCTCATGTCCCGCTGTTGGATATGCGCCTGCTGCTCATGAGCTATACAAGCTACAGTGCATACGCATAGCTTTCCTGCTGCTGGTGCACCGCTGGCAAAGTATACGAGCTACTGCACATTCGCAATGCTCACGAGCAGCAGGCGCAATTCTGGCAGTGGGACAGGAGCTTCTGCACTGAGCTTGATTGATGTTGAGCTGAAATGGCTACTGGGTCATTAAGTAGCCTTCGACTCTGGAGTCATCTGAGGCTACTACATGTCCCCAGTAACCTCTGCAATTAATTAGCATAATCTTCAATTAAAGTTTATTTCTACAGCAACCGCATCCCAGATTTAGGAAAAAACTGGATGCTGCCGCAGGGAAGGTAGTTTGCTGATGTTCTTTTAAAATTTTTTAGTTGACTGAACTATCCCATAAAGAAATTGTTTTAAATAAATCATTAACTTTACCAAGAAATGACACCTAATGTTATATCATCAGTATGTCATACTGCATATCCTTTCACCTTTTTCAGAAAAAATGTTTTTTTTTCCGATAGTTGTGGCCAATGGACATATACAAGATATTTCAATAGAGCATAAAGAAAAAAAGGAGAAGAAGAAAATTAACAAAGGCATGATGCTGTGTGTGTGCTACGCCGCCAGCATTGGAGGGACCGCCACATTAACAGGAACCGGGCCAAACCTTGTGCTGAAAGGACAGATAAGCTCGTAAGTAGATACAAATCTATGTAGTGGTGAGATCAGTTTGCTTGAGATGAAAATATGGAATTTTTAACTACTGCAAAATAAAATTCAGAAATGCGTGTCACAAAAAGATCAGTAACGATGATTACAACTATTTAGAAACCCTCAAAAATGGAAAGAAAATCAAGAAAAAAAAGAAAAATGATTTGTTATGGATTCAGAGTAATTATTAGAGGAACCCACTTGCTCAGGCCACCCAGCAGCTTCATCATTTGAGCACCTTTAATGTACTCCTGGAGGAAGCCGCGGAGCCCAATGGGTGTAGTTGATAACGACCAGATTGATGTCAGCATCAGCATGCATCAGAGAGGTGGACATATCTGAAGTTCATGGTGAATGTTGAATATGCCGTTTATATGTTGATCATGAACTTCAGGAAGTTTAGCATAATTTAAAAATGTTTTTTCAATGGTACAGTGGTAGAGTGCTCCTTATAAAGGAGAAGCCCTAGAAGAAGATATTTTTACTTTGGAGAGTTGATTTCCCATTATAGATTTCCCTTAAAAGAAGATAGCTGTCAGACTAGGTAAGTGGTGGCGAACTCACCATGCGACGTCCCTGCGGGCTAAGGCCCTGCCTAAAGCAGATAAGCCGCCAAGGACGAACCCACTATCAGGAACCTAACTCATGGTCCCTGAGTGACCCTACAAGGTGACAGGGAAGGCTTATTTCGTCTGGCAGCTGTTGGATGGTGGAGCGGACAGGTAACTGGAATACTGCGATAGACCAGTGTGCACACTGGTACACAGAAACCGACACAAGACTGAGAAAGGAAGGTGGGGTAACACTAGGAGAAAAACGATACTGAGGAACAACAGATACAGACAGACAAGCAGAGTCAAACAAGCCGGGTCAAAACCAAGATGGTGGTAAAGATACAGAATCGTATAGCAAATAGAATGGTCGGTAAGCAAAGAAGAAGTCAATAGCGAGTTTTGACAATAATGTTATATCTAAGTAGAGTTCTGTATCCAGATGAAGGGCTCATAGGTTGCTGGTTGTGTAAAGGGGTCACTAGTTTACACATTCATCTAACCTGAAATTGATGAACACGTATATTGTCTATTCTGTGTATACATTAACCCACCGGCAAAACTGTGTGTCTTTTATCTATTAAACTGGTGTCAGCATCTCTATATGTGTTTTGCAAGGAAAATGATCTCAGTGTAATTGTGTAAGAACAATATTATGCAGAAATGAAAAACCTTTAAAGGGAACCTGTCACCAGGTTTTAACTCACTAAACGTCTGGCCCCCTCAGGTAGGGTATGAAACATCCTTTCTAAAATTCCCTTTTATGTGAAATCTCCCCCAAAGTTCATCAAATATAACTCCTCACACCTCATCCAAGATCGAAGCACTGCATTCAGGGGTTACTATGCTTTAAAAACTTGCATAAAAAAACAACTCATCTTCCCACATGGTATCTCACAGGAAAGGTTACTATTTCTTAGCATTGAAGAGAGAGTGAAGAGCTATTAATTAATTGCATAGCTCAGGTTGGACAAACATTGGTTCCTTGTTTCCTTCAAACATTATTTATTGACATATTTTTTTATTTCCTACAGAATTTTTCCAAACAATGGAGATATTTTGAATTTTGCTTCTTGGTTTGGATTTGCCTTTCCCAACATGATAGTGATGCTGACTTTGGCTTGGCTCTGGCTCCAGTTCTCCTTCATGGGACTAAAGTAAGAAATATATTTTTTTACTTCTAGAAAAAGAAAATGACATCAGTACATCTTTAGAATGGATTGTGTGGAGGTCTCACTCCATATCTGAGAAAGTTTTATGGCAATATTGTCGTGGGCCACACAGATGGATACCAGGAAGTTCTCACAACTAACAATTTAGTTTCCGGAAGGTATCAGAAGAGGGAATTCTCCTTGTTAGGCCCAGGGTCGACTACATGGATCATGGATTTTCCCCCTTTTTTTAAGTCTCCTGGTGGTGTCTCTGCTTGCCGTGTCTTCCTCTCACATATCACTATAGGGACGGTGGTGGCTGGGTCTTTTCTCACACTCAATAGAACTTCCCGGGAGATGTATGGTATTGGGGTTGATGCCCTGGTCCTATCTTTTGTTGAAGGCTTAATTGCAGGCTGGATTGTTCAAACAAGTGATAATTGAGATTTGAATGAGGATTTCTCTGTCAAATAGTTTGATATTTCAATCTTTAAAAGTGTAAAGGTTTTCCCAAAGAGAGGGTGCACAAATGCCCCTTGACTGCCCTGAGATCCAGACTTCTGGCATCGACTTGTCCTGTGATTGTGCCCAAGTCCTATAGTAGTCTAGGCAAGATGGATGTTTGCTATGTCTCAGGCCTGAATTGTTCATTGTATGTCAGCTAAGTGGGATTTGTGGTCAGTTCTGCCAATTGCAAGGTTTTACTGGATAGTCAGCATTCAATATTGTCATTGACAACCGTGTTGTAAGTATAATCATTTTTTAGATGAAATTGCAAAGGATGGAAAATGTGCAATAAAATACGTCTTACAAAATTTTGTCATATATGTTAAATTGTAATCATGTTCAATATATAATATATATTACAAAATATTATAACCATAATAATATATAAAATGATATTAAATGTATAAATACGAGTTCATATATAAATATATATATATATAATGTATATATATATACACTGGAGAAATATGTATGATCAAATGATTGTTTTCAAAAATTATGTACTCTCCTTTGATTAACATTTTATGGATTTTTGTAAGGGGTACACCATGCTTCTAAAACAGTGATTTGCAGCTATATGAAAGATAATGGATAAAACCTTTACTTTGCAAAAATAAAAAAAACATTATAGTTACGTTTGCTGCAGATCACAACAGTCATCAATCAGTAGGAACTGCACAGGCCTTGGCTTTGAATGACTTCAGCACATCTGAAGCCACAGGACATCAATAGACTCACCAGTGGCGTAACTAGAAGCTGACGGGCCCCAGTGCAAAGTCTGTGCCAGACCCCTGACTATAATGTATGGTTTATAGTGATAGTCTTCTCATATGAGAAAGTGACACCATAAGGGCCCCCTAAACCTCTTGGGCCCGGGTGCGATCGCAACCTCTGCACCCCCTCAAGTTAGACCCCTGAGTCTCACCCTGCCCTGGTGCGATTTTAGTCCACTCTTCTTCCAGTCTTCCACAGTTCTGTGACTGTTGTGGGTTCCTTGGCCATAACTTTTCCAAAGGTTTTCTATTGGGTTTAGATCAGGACTCTGGGCTGGACATTTCTTTGTCAAGGAACTGCTTAACCTATTTTGCTGTGTGACACTGAGCATTGCCATGTATGAAAATTGCTGGCTGATTGAGTGATTAATGCAAGAAAGAAACCACGTGTTGTTGAAGAAGGTCCTAATTCACACTAGCTTTCACTCTGCCCTGTAGCTATACAAAAGGTTCAACTCCTGCTGCAGAAAACATTCCCCAAATCATGACACTTCATTCACCAACTTTCATTGACTTCTTTACCCACTTTCCCCAGTTTGTCAACTAAACATAATGTTTCCCATAAGATCCAAATAAATAAAATTTACTTACATCACTAAAATGAACTGTGAATCACTTCACCTCTGTCCACACAACATTGTCACTAAGCAAAGGTGAGTCTTGCTTTTTTATTGCCCTCATGCGCAAAGCCAGTGTTCTGCGCATGCACAGTAGCTCCGGCTTCGGACCTGAGACCACCCACATACGCAGAACGCCGGTTTCGCTGACAAAGGTTATCTGGGTAGGAGGATCAGGCAGGCTACTGGGGTGTGAAGTAGCCACACCATGTAACCTAAGCTCCGGCTACTGCACGCCCCAGTAGCCTCTTTAGAAAATATACATATTACCACAAAAAGATAAAGGGGATTAAAGGATTAGCCCTTAAAAGGGTTATCCTTACATACATTAGAGGCACATTCCACTGGATATTACCTTAATAGGTAGATCCATGGTGGTAGGTTTCCCTTAAGAACACCCAACTTACAGACAACCCCTAGTTACAAATGGACCTCTGGATGTGAGTAATTTACTGTACTTTAGACCCAGGCTACAAAGGTTATGATCAGCTATAACAGTTATCACAGCTGTCTGCAATTAAGGTTTATTGTTAATCTCGGTTCTTATAACAATCCAACATTTTTAAAATCCAATTGTCACAGAGACCAAAAATATTTAGTTCTTTGGTCACAATTATAAAATATACAGTTCTGACTTACATACAAATCTACAGAGCCTGTCTTGTATGTAACCCGGGAACTGCCCGTAAGTTTAAAATACTATTTTACTCATGTGAGGATATATTCACATAGGACAACACAATGACTGTGACATTATCTGTTCTTCTCCAGTGTGTGTATATAATATATATATTATTTTTAGCCTAATTTATTTTGGATTAATAGAGTTGCTATACCCTTGCCTTTTCCTGTATCGTCTCTCTCACTTTTTCTCACATTTTATTTCTGTCTACTGCTCTATTAACTTCTGTCCCTTCTATTATTCAGTTTCCTCTTCTCTATCTTGTCTTTCCGTAGGGAAATCCACAGGATTAATCAGTCAGTAGGAAAGAAGGAGGTTATTGTATTCTTCCTGAGACAACCTTTATCTCTTCCCTTATCAGTAATACCCTCACCTTTTCCCCATATTAAGCTTTAAGAAGACTTGGGGCTGTGGCACTAAGAGCTCGGAGAAGGAGCAGGCCGCGTATAATGTGATCCGGGAAGAATATCGCAAGCTGGGACCTATTTCTTTTGCAGAGTCCAACGTCCTTCTGCTCTTTACTCTTCTGGTCATCTTGTGGTTTACAAGAGATCCTGGCTTTGTGAAAGGTTGGGCTACTGTGCTCTTCAATAAAGACAACATTGAGTAAGGAATTATGGGTTTCGTATAGATGTTTTCATCACATCCCATGCTTGAGTAAAATGTATTCTTTGTCATATATGACCCTTCTGTCACCTGTAGTCATCATTTCATCAGTCATTGCCTAATCCAGATAGACAGGGATGACAGTGACTCATTCCACAAATGCTTCATCCAGTAATCCCCGGGATATCTATAGGAGATGCCAGGGTCTTCTGGAATTCCAATGGCCCAATCCTTTTAATGTGGGGGATAAAAGTCAGAGTTGTCTGCCTATAGATTTCACTCTTCTACATTCTAAGCGTTTAAGTGTTTATGTGTCAGCTGACATAGCTATGGGACGGAAAAGCTATATCTATAGTGTACAGTCAGCTTTAATCTTTTGCTTATTTCAAATGATTCCTGTGAAACCATTCTAAATTGAAATGGATTGTTATATGCACGATACACAGTAACTTTGGGCAGGCAAACATCTTAGATAATGGGGAATATTTACTTACCCGGTCCCTGCGCGATCCCCGAGGTGCGTTGTCCGACGAGGATGAAGTCTGCCGCGATTCACCAAGATTGTGCGCCCGAGTTCACCTTCTTCCTCGGTGTATGTGAGTGCATGTCCTGCGACACAATCTGAATTGTTAAATCCCGTGCATTGTCCGAATCTGTCGGATCGTCCAGGGGCCCGCCCCCTGTTTTGTGTCGCATGAAAGCCAGTGCAATTGCGACACAAAACGATCACGTGCGACGCAACCCCCGGCGCGATCGCCGAAAACGTTGGGAAACCCGACGGAAATGCGGCCGTGTGACCTTAATAAATAAGCCCCAATGTATCCAACAGCCATTTTTCCCTACCCCCGTATAAACATGCACACTTAGCTCAGTGCCATCAGACAGCTCTTTAGGGGTATAGACATATTGAAATCAGACATGCTGCTAGGGAAGCATTGACCGTACACTATGGTCAACATTCAGCTAATGTGTATGACCACTCTTAGGGCACATTCACACCCGCCAAGTTCGGTACTACAACCACAGACCGTGCAGGGTCCTGTTTCACAGAAGGAACCCACTCCTGGGGACAGGACCCTTAGTACCATACTGATATATATGATGCAAGGAGTTCCTGTTTCCCCGGTGCTCGGAGTGGCTATGGGCCATAGGTTCTGACCATGAAACAGGACCCTGCACAATCAGTGGTACACAGACTGAACTCCACAAGCAACACAAAGCAAGTGTATAGAATATTACATTAGAAGAATGATGACTATGGCTGCATGTAAATCCAAAGTATCATAGCCTTTCATCATGATAAAATGCAGAATAAAATGTACATCTTTTATAAAATATAACTAGATTTCATGAAAATAACTAGGCTCCTGCTTATTCAGCAACAGATTCGCCTGGTATAAGCAGACATGAGGAGCAGCCTGTGTAGTATGATTACTGTATGATTATGGTTATTTGCCTTAATTATATTATGCATAGTGTTTGTCTCTTGGAAGGGAAATTACTAGATGCAGAGTCAGTCATTAACCATCATTATCAAACCACAAAAATGTATGAATATTTTCTCATTATCCTTGCAGGTATGTAACTGATGCCACTGTTGCCGTCTTTGTAGCTGTCCTTCTTTTTATTTTACCAGCCAAAAGTCCTAGATTTTCATGCCACAAAGAAAACAGTTTTGACCTTGAAGATCCAGTAGAAGGTAAGAGTGGTGGGGCATGAAGGTGGCGTAGAGGGGCATTAAGGTGTGGTGGGGTGGCCGGCGGAGAGTGAGCCGGCCCGGGGTGTTCTGCGCACTTGCTGCAGCGGACAAATTTCCATACATGAAAATTCGATGGCTGAGTTCATTTCTGTGCCAGGCAGGGCCTGCACAGGATCCCCCGCTGGTGCATTCGGCTGCGCTGGATACTAAGCCGGGCTGCTCTTTCATATAATAAATAACCCCCTATATCCTTGGCTTGTCCCCATCAAATTGACTGTTTTAGTTGACACACATTTAATTTGTATGTACGACTGAAGTAATTTACAAGGCTCCAAATATCTATCCATATATCTAAGACAAGGCACTTTTTTCTATGCCTGTGTGAATAAAGGTTTAACCTTTTTTCATCATATTGGATGCTGTGGCCTTCTCTCCTCTTTTTGTCTTGGACTATGGATCCTGCACACTGGGACCCTGGGCTGCGTGCATCAAATAAAACAGCTTTTGCTAAATAGATTGGTTGCTGTCTTTTTTTTTATCCATATATCTATTCTCTATGTACATATCATTTTTTATTGCAATAAATGTAAATGTTAAGCTTCCTTAGTAAACAAGGAATATTATGGCTCTATTATACCGCTTGGAATAACCGCTTTTATATCTTGATAGATTGGGACTTTGGGGACGTGGTAATACCTTACATGTTTATGATTTGTGATTTAATTATTTTTAATTATTTTTTTTATTATAAATATTTCTAGGGAAACTGGGGGTGATTAGAATTTTTAGGTTTTGTGCAAATGGCACACTGCAACATATCTCCTGATATCTCTTACATAGAGACGGATTGCCACCCCCCCCCCCCCCCCCCGATGACATCACAGGGTGCTGGTACATGATCCAATCCAAGATGGTGGTACCCAAGCCCCGCCAGGATGATGTCACCACACTAGGCTATGGAAGACACATAATCTAAAAGCTTTTAAACAGCTTGATAAGATAGCGGTAATAATATATTAGGCCAATATCTGAAGATAGGGTTCCTTTAATGAGTTTACTATTATCCTATGACCCCTGCTTTATTCATTTCTGAAATAATAAAAAAACTTCAGTGATGCTTTGTTCTGATGAAGGGTTGCCCCGATGTTAGAATCAATAGGATACATCATATTGAAACGAATAGGATGGGGAGGGGGGGGTTCAAAATGCGTTTTGTGTCGTACCAAATAATAACTAGCTAGACATATGTTAGCTCACTTCACTGTGCTCTATAGGGATACAAAACTGATATCATTGATAAACTATAAATCTTTGTGGTTATTTGCAACACTATTTTTATTTTTATTTATAGAAGAGGAATCATTTATGTCTGCACCATTATTAACATGGAAGGTGGTTCATAAGAAGATGCCTTGGAGTATTGTACTCCTTCTGGGTGGGGGCTTTGCCTTGGCCAAAGGAAGTGATGTAAGTACCAATATGCTGCTCTTTCCACTTACTCTAAATCCATAAATCCAAAATACCCAAAATAGATAAAAGTAACCATAGCATTGTAATTACAGAAGTTTGAAGGTTTCAGTAGTGACTGGTCATTCACTATCCTATCTTTACTTTCTCCCCAGGCCTCTGGATTGTCTTCTTGGCTTGGTGAACAGATGACATTTTTGCATAACGTTCCAGCATGGGCCATCGCCATCATCTTGTCTTTGATGATCGCTGTTTTTACTGAATGTGCCAGCAATGTTGCCACAGCCACTCTCTTCCTTCCAATCCTTGCCTCTATGGTAAGGCTATCGCTCATTACAATTCAACATTAATATAATCAATTTCATTGTCAACTTTATATACAGCAAAATTAATTGGGATTTTGTGGTGTCTGAGATTTTTGTAACTAAAGTGTTTGGTCCCTTGCAACTCCATCACAGTACATTGTACATACCTCATACTGTATATTCCTGGGTGTAGTGTCAAAAAGAGTTTTGGGGACTGTAGATTTAATAACTGCATCTCTTTGGTCATATTGGAAATCTGCCATGGAGGGTTGTACATAATATCACATAGGAAAAAAAACTAAACCAAGTCCATCCATTTACTCAACAGACACAATTCATCGTAATACTAATTACCATATTCCCTACAGCAGACTTAATGCACTTGTGTGATCAATTTCTAATAACAAGATTCCAAGTAATAACCAGCTCTGGTTTATTTGAATAAGTTATTTAGCTAATATTGACATTTTCAATATTTTCTAATTCCAGGCAAAATCCATCATGGTAAATCCACTGTACATTATGATTCCTTGCACGCTCAGCACTTCCTTTGCTTTTATGTTACCTGTGGCCACACCACCAAATGCCATTGTCTTCTCATATGGACATCTTCATGTGTCAGATATGGTAACTAGCCTTTCATTATTTGGGAATAAGGTACATGTGTGATGGTGGTTGGTTGGGGGAGACATCGACCTACAATATAATATTTGCTCCCAGAGGTTGAGCCCCTCACAAATATAATCAGGCTAGATTCACACCTTTTATATTTGCTCAACATATACGCCGGGAAAACTCCCAGTGTATACTCTGATATATACTGGCATAGTTTTTGCCTCCGTCTGACCAGTATATGTTGTGTACCGAGTAAGCTATGTCTTTGCATCCTGCTACCTCCAGTTGTATAATGTACATGCGTAGCATAGGAAAGTGAACTCTATGGGGGATGGATGCAACAGTACTGCACCCCTTCCAAGCCTCCGGTGAGTGTATACATCGCTTAGTAGGAGGGAGGATTTCAGTGATGTCACTGACCATAAAAGGACTGTGACATCACCAGGACAACCTGAACATTGATGCCTATGTCCATTAGTCCCACATTCAGAGGAGAGGAGGAGGCAGCGAGCAATGTATCCCACTGCATGTGCTTATATATATATATACACTCACCGGCCACTTTATTAGGTACACCATGCTAGTAACGGGTTGGACCCCCTTTTGCCTTCAGAACTGCCTCAATTCTTCGTGGCATAGATTCAACAAGGTGCTGGAAGCATTCCTCAGAGATTTTGGTCCATATTGACATGATGGCATCACACAGTTGCCGCAGATTTGTCGGCTGCACATCCATGATGCGAATCTCCCGTTCCACCACATCCCAAAGATGCTCTATTGGATTGAGATCTGGTGTCTGTGGAGGCCATTTGAGTACAGTGAACTCATTGTCATGTTCAAGAAACCAGTCTGAGATGATTCCAGCTTTATGACATGGCGCATTATCCTGCTGAAAGTAGCCATCAGATGTTCGGTACATTGTGGTCATAAAGGGATGGACATGGTCAGCAACAATACTCAGGTAGGCTGTGGCGTTGCAACGATGCTCAATTGGTACCAAAGGGCCCAAAGAGTGCCAAGAAAATATTCCCCCCATGACACACCACCACCAGCCTGAAACGTTGATACAAGGCAGGATGGATCCATGCTTTCATGTTGTTGATGCCAAATTCTGATCATCCGAATGTTGCAGCAGAAATGAGACTCATCAGACAGCAGATTTTTTTCCCAATCTTCTACTGTCCAATTTCGATGAGCTTGTGCAAATTGTAGCCTCAGTTTCCTGTTCTTAGCTGAAAGGAGTGGCACCCGGTGTGGTCTTCTGCTGCTGTAGCCCATCTGCCTCAAAGTTCGACATACTGTGCGTTCAGAGATGCTCTTCTGCCTACCTTGGTTGTAACGGTGGCGATTTGAGTCACTGTTGCCTTTCTATAAGCTCGAACCAGTCTGCCCATTCTCCTCTGACCTCTGGCATCAACAAGGCATTTCCGCCCACAGAACTGCCGCTCACTGGATGTTTTTTCTTTTTCGGACCATTCTCTGTAAACTCTAGAGATGGTTGTGCGTGAAAATCCCAGTAGATCAGCAGTTTCTGAAATACTCAGACCAGCCCTTCTGGCACCAACAACCATGCCACGTTCAAAGGCACTCAAATCACCTTTCTTCCCCATACTGATGCTTGGTTTGAACTGCAGGAGATTGTCTTGACCATGTCTACATGCCTAAATGCACTGAGTTGCCTCCATGTGATTGGATGATTAGAAATTAAGCGTTAATGAGCAGTTGGACAGGTGTACCTAATAAAGTGGCCGGTGAGTGTATATAAACATATATATATATATATATATATATATATATATATATATGTGCCATCCATGATAGGAGTATATCGGCAATCCATTAGACGTATCCTTAGGACAGAGGGAGACCACGTGATGTGAACACAGACTTAGGCTACATTCACATTAACATGTGCCTGCCGTAAAGTGGCACTGTGGGCACACGTCGGCGCCAGGGAGCTCACCCCCGCCCCTCTTCATAGAGAAACATGGGGCACGGAGCCGTATTCCAGGAAAAGATAGGACATGTCCTATCTTTTCATGGTGTACGAAACGGTGCCACACTTTTGCTGGATCATACCGCTCCCATAGGGTGCCGTGCGCCCATTGCCATCAACAGGGGACGTATATCTGACGTATATACATCGGCGGTATGTACAACCCCCCATACGGCTGTGTGAATGCAGCCTTATATTGTATATCCTACTAATGTGCCAAACCTTTCTTAAACACGAATATCGATAAGCAAAATAAATACCAAATGCAAGAATTATAGTCACAAATTTCCATGTTGTTTTTCTCTTTTTTTAGGTGAAAACTGGTATTATGATGAACATCATTGGAGTCTTATGTTCCACAATAGCCATCAACAGCTGGGGCCGTCCCATGTTTCATTTGGATACTTTCCCAACCTGGGCAAATGGCACAGATGGAAATTAATGGAAAATCACTTTGAGGCATAGCCAGAAGCCCACAAGATATTGGTTCAGTGATCATAAGGAAGACTATAATGACATCTTGTGAATTGGTGTGAATAATTGATTTGCAAGATATAGTGATCACCCCAAAATAATAGATCAAGGAACAAGAGGAGACCGTTGATCTAAGAGCAAAAAATATATTGATACAATTATCCGAGGAGGTTATATGGGCTGATTTCGGACATTTTTAAACTATGTCTCCTTTTGTAAATACTAATTTTGCACATGTTGTTGTTATTATATTTGTTTCTCTAAGTTGGTGATAATAGTAAAATTTAATAGTAAAATGATATGAGACTGTCAATGGGACAGTCACTGCCACCTCTATACGGGCTGAACTATGGTAGTAGATAATCTGTTGTTGAATCTACAAGGCCATCTATGGGAGAGATCTCGTTTTTGGGGGATTGCATTGATCATTGTCTGCCCATACACACTGACATTCTCACCAGTGATTCACATTTATTGGGTGAAATTTAAGAACATGTGATTATTTTAGCCAACATAATTACAATCTGTTATTACCTGGAAACAGGTCATCAGTGTTGTTGGGATTTTCGTCAAATGGACAAATCAAAATATTTATATTTTTACGAAAGATGCTCCGATAAATGCTCCAATGTCATTGAAGATGTTTGGCCAGTTTGCACGCTAAATATGGACTACAATGGTCACCCACCAGACAACGACTGTTCAATCACCAACTTTTTAATGTGTAGGACCACCTACAGTCTGTTGGCATTACCCGTTTAGTGAGAGGTGGAATGTGGACAACTGAATAAATTAGTCTTCCTCCAATGATGGTTTACTGCCCAGTTTAATGGGCCCAAAGTCTCCAGTTTTGTATATACACGGTAGATGTAATTCCTCGGTAAATTACCACTCTCAATGTATATGTTTCCAGACTTTTAACTTCAGAGGATTATTAACTATGAAAAAATAAAATTATGTTTTTAAAGAAAATTCAAATGTTATATAGTAAAGCTGTATAATACATCTATAAAGTGTACATACATAGGTTCCTACTTGTGTCCATACTGGACCAAAGTCTGTTCTTCATAGTAAGAGCAGTGCTTAGACTACCTTTCATATAATCATAAGAAGCTGATTGGATTCATGGATTCATTACTACAATGAAGAGCAATTTCAGTTTCACATTTGTCTATTCAGTGAATTCATGTTTGCATTGTTGGGCATTATGTACTATACTTATCTGTAATGTAGAGTTGGCCCTGATGTTAATCTAGCCTACTCATGAAAGGCAACTGTATAAACTTAAAAGGATTGGCCAGGAATTTACATTGAGGGCCAATCCAAATTTATATTTATAGCCAATCAATTTATAATATATATGATTAATGACGGACGACATTCAGCCGGAAGAAGTTGACTCAGGGCCCTTCACCAGAAGCTGTCATTAAAACCTCAGCTCCTATTGAAAATCCTATGCATCATTAAATAGTTGCCTATTTACTTCAATGGGCACCATGTAATAGTATGTTTGTATAGCACAAGTTTCTACAGGAGAATGGAAGAGCTACTTGTACTCCCACCAATCACTGTAATGGAGGCCTCAAGAATGATCCCCCTTTCTTTATATGCAGAAGCAGTCTTGCAAGTTTGCTCCCACTCCATTAATTGCTATGAGAGCTCAAGAAGTTGGCTTCCAGCAGTCTTAAAAGTAAATGGAAAAACAACACACTTTTTTGGCTAGCATTTAGGACATAGGACCTTTTTATACATATTCTGTGTTTAAGAAGACTAGAGGGGCACAAGTGAATCATAACAATTATGATTCTATTCAGTATCCAAAAATCATCAGTTTCCAAAAATCTACAAATCGATGAACAGATTGACTCATTGGGGGATATTTATCAGGACCTCTGCGCACCGCCAGTGGCGCAGAGGCCCTGAAATAATCGCAAATGCTAGCTTATTGCTAGCTTTTGCGATTATTTTTCTCAATCCGCCACCTTCACGCGGGGGGGGCGCGGCCGGACTGGAGTGGGCCGCGGGCGTTACCTGCGCACTCGGTGCTGCCGGCGACTTTTCATACGTGAAAAGTCACCGGTTGCGTTTTTTTCTACGCCAGGCCCTGCCTGGCGTAGGAAAAACGCAGCGCGGCTGGCAGCCCGATACATGAAGAGGCAGAAGCCTCATCATGAATCGGGCTGCGAATTTGCAGCGGCGGGGCTATCATACGCTGGCGCACGAGCGCCAGCGTATGATAAATATCCCCCATTCTATGGTTTCCTAAAGATTTAATGAAATCACAATTTTACTTTTTCTGTAACATGTAATTTACATGTTAAAACCTGCAATGGTCACGTACAAGTTGTCATCAAAGGTGATCACCTGATCCCATCAGACCTATTTGTTTAAGAGGGTCAACAGGATGGTGTAGAACACCTGAGATCAGTGACCAACATTTCTAGGACCCCACAGAATATTAATAAGTTTAATAAGATTAGGTTTATCCGTATAAAACATACATTTACCAGAGCCACAAATAACTGTTGAAAATTGGGTTGAGTGGACCAGAACCCCATTGTTAAGATCCCCAAAATCAGACTTCTGTCAGAAGTTTGGGTTTCTGTTTGGCGTCTGAGCTCAACATCCACCAGTAACACCCACGATCGGTCATGGCAACAATCACAGGTATTAGCTCTTTAAATGCTGCAGGCAAAGATAATGGGACACATTTACTTACCTGGTCCTGTCGCGATCCAGGGGCCGCATTCTCCGTCGATGATTCGGGTCTTCTGGCGATTCACTAAGGTAGTGCACCCGATGTCCACCAGGTGTCGCTGCTGTGCTGAGGTCCGCCAGAGTTCACCATCCTATCTTGGGTGCACGTAAGCGCGTGTCAAGCGGCACATGTTTAAAAAAAATACGCGTTTTTTATCAATCCGTCGATAACCCTGAATGATAACCCTGAATGAGTCAACTCATCCCTAGGTGATGATTAAACACCTACTAAAGTGACTGAACTGCATGACAATTTAAGCAATAACTTATTGATCCCTGCTGTATCACAGGTTGCAATCGTATTGGCATCCTGAGTTCACCAATACAATAGAAAGATGGAGAAATGTGGATTGTAGCTTCCCTCCAGGGTCCCCTGAAGAGGAAGAATCAGGGTTCCCAGAGCAGGGACTATTGAAACCCTGTTGGGGTGACGGCATGGGTGCCCACAGAAAGGGCTCTGAGTGCCACCTCTGGCACCCGTGCCATAGGTTCGCCACCACTGGCCACCACTGGCCTATAACGTGCATCGCTTGTTAATGCCTCCTTACTTTATTAACTTATATGATGCTTCCAGGGTGTTATGGGATGTGTAATGTGGTATATTTATATGTCATACTTATTTTCAATATTTAGGAAATATTATAAATGGTGAAATAGCTAAATACTTTTCTCTCAGATGTTTTATAAATGCTCCATTTTATAAATGATCCCCAATAACAGGACATCCTTTACTTGTGCGGATGAGACTTCTGTGGTACAACCCCCTTAATATTTGAAGAGTACTTAAAGGGCATAGGATGTACAAGTATTTATAAAATAAAATTGAGTTTTTTTTAAGTTTTTTAATTTAGAATTTTTCTAAATATATTTTGTAAAGCAATGTCAGATGTTAAGATTTTTGATTTCCGTGAATAGTCGCTACTAGACTAGATTGAAATGACATTTTGGAAAATGATCATATATTCCATTAATATATATCCAACCTACCTGTACAATAACTATCTTTCTTTATTTACCAAAAAATGAAACATAATCTTTACATCTGCAAAGTATATACCCTGGTATTTCTCCTGGGCATAGTTTTACCCTTAATGACCTTAATGATCTAAGTACAGATACACACAAAATTTTATTCCAAATTATTCAAAACCTGATATCATCACCATACATTTATACATAGAGAACAATTTTTTTAAATGCAATAAATCGAAAATAATTAATGTTATTCTAAATGATGTGTTTTTTTTAGGCTTCAAATATATTTATGTTTTTTTAGACTTCAAATATGTCAGCCCGATTGCATGGACTGCAAAACTTGTACAGAAGGGGAGTCATTGCATTATACCAAAATATGATTCAAGGACTTCCAGTCTGCCAGCTAGACTTGTGCTGGCACTGTATCAGTTAATACAGTGCTGGTGCTGCAGTCTGGCCGGCAGAAGGGATGTTTTTGCATCATATTTTGGTAAAATGCAAGAACTCCCCTTCTGTGCAAGGTTTGCAGTCCATGGGATTGGGCTAATTTATGGGTCCATTTCCATGGGCTGCACACAATTGTGTGCAAGACGCCTTAATATCTTACATATAAATGGCAGATTGATCCTGAATTGGATAAATTCCGAATTGGATAAAGCCATAGACACATCCAGCCCATGAAGATGATGTGATTGAAGCCTTGTAATATCACTGGAAATTGCTGTAGATGATCCAATGTAAACAGACATGGAGTGCAAAAGTAAAATTTTGAAAAGAAATAAAAAACTGTATTTTACTTGGTGTTTTCCTTAATTTTATACTGCCTACTTCCATAACTAACTACATTGATGTATCCATAAATAATATACATATTTCAAAAGTCAAAAGGGTTGGGCATAAGTACACATATTTCATGTTTGACATATTTCTGACAAAAATTATTGACTTTATGAAGAACAATTAAATAGAATTCACAAAAGGGAACATGTCCTTCGAACATGGCCTGTTTTTATGTTTAAACATATATATACATATAGTACAGACCAAAAGTTTGGACACACAACGAGTTTTCTGTATTTTCATGACTATAAAAATTGTAGATTCACATTGAAGGCATCAAAACTAGGAATTAACACGTGAAGTTATATACTTACCGTATATACTCGTGTATAAGCCGAGTTTTTCAGCACAAAAAATGTGCTGAAAAACATAATCTCGGCTTATACACGAGTTAATTAAAAAAAAAAAACATGAGTTAATAAAAAAAAAAAATTAATACTCAACTCCGGCTCCCGGTCTCGGCGGCAGCTTCTGGTCCTCAGCGGCAGCTCCGATCCTCTGCGGAGCGCCTCTCTTGCGATCTTCACTGCCGGCAGTCGCGTCTAGCGACTTGCGGCGGGGGCGCACAATATGATGTAGCGGTGTCGGCCGCCGAGAGACGTCATCAGCGGCGACACCGCCGCATCGCACTGTGCGCCCGCCGGCAAGTCGCATGGACGCGACTGCCGGCACGTGAAGATTGAAGAGAGAAGCCGCCGCCGAGGACCGGGAGCTGCCGCCGAGGACCGGGACCGGTGCCCAGGACCTGGAGCCGCCGCGAGGACCGGGAGCTCGCAGATAGCATCAAAGGGTGAGTATCGTCGGACGGGTGAGTATTAAGTTTATTTTTTTACTATTCGCTAGGCATACTGAGGGCAGGCTGTATACTTTTTGGGGCAGGCTGTATACTTTTTGGGGGCAGGCTGTATACATTTTGGGGGCAGGCTGTATACTTCATGGGGGCAGGCTGATTGTATACTACTTGGGACAGGCTGTATACTACAGGGGGCTAGCTGGCTGTATACTACACCCTCGGCATATACTCGAATCAATAGGTTTTCCCATTTTTTTGTGGTAAAATTAGGGGTCTCGGCTTATACTCGGGTCGGCTTATACTCGAGTATATACGGTAATAAAAAAAAAGTGTGAAAAAAATGAAAATATTTCTTATATTCTAGGTTCTTCAAAGTAGCCACCTTTTGCATTGATTATTGCTTTGCACACTCTTGGATTCTCTTGATGAACTTCAAGAGGTAGTCACCAGAAAAGGTCTTCACATCACAGGTGCCCTGTAAGGCTTAATAAGTGGGATTTCTTGCCTATTTAATGGAGTTGGGATCATCAGTTGTGTTGTGCAGAAGTCAGGTGGATACACAGCTGCTAGTCTTACTGAATAGACTGTTAGAATTTGTATTATGGCTAGAAAAAAGCAGCTAAGTAAAGAAAAACAAGTGGCCATTATTACTTTAAGAAATGCAGGTCAGTCAGCCCGAAAAATTGGGAAAACTTTGAAAGTGTCGCCAAGTGCAGTTGCAAAAACCATCAAGCTCTACAAAGAAATTGGTTCACATGAGGACTGCCCCAGGAAAGGAAGACCAAGAGTCACCTCTGCTGCGGAGGATAAGTTCATCCGAGTCAACAGCCTCAGCTGTGATTTCTCAGATTAGAGACCAGGTCACTGCTGCACAGAGTTCTAGCAGTAGACACATCTCTATAACAACTGTTAAGAGGAGACTGTGTGCAGCAGCCTTCATGGTAACATCGCTGCAAGGAAACCACTGCTAAGGTCAGACAACAAGCACAAGAGACTTGTTTGGGCTAAAGAACACATGGAATGGACATTTCAGATCTTTGGTTCCAACCACCATGTCTTTGTGCTATGCAGAAAGGGTGAACGAATGGACTCTACATGCCTGGTTCCCACCGTGAAGCATGGAGGAGGAGGTGTGATTGGGTGGGGGTTCTTTGCTGCTGACCCTGTTGGAGATTTATTAAAAATTGAAGGTATACTGAACCAGCATGGTTACCACAGCATCTTGCAATCACAAATGTATATGCCCATTTTTAACTTCACATTTGCAAGTATGATTTAAAATGAATAAATTCCAACTACCAAGAACGTACTACGCTATGTGTAAAACTCTTTTAACCACCTTCTATAATTACTAGTGGAAACGGAGGAAGATAAATAACAGTGGTCGTCGTCTGAATAGATTCTGATTCTTATCGGAGGATCTTTTTATTTGTGCCAACCCTATGGAGTGAATTTGGTCATTGAGTGAAAACTTGCTGAATTGCCCTTTGAGAAAAAAGGGACAGTAAGAAGAAACAGGAGCTTTTGTCAGATTTTTTTTTTTTAACTTGTGGACTTTGGTTGTATTGGTCTTTGGCTGTTTGTAGCTTCCATAGAAAATAGTGTGCAGCACATTGCTACAGTTTGCGTTTAGTTGGACCATAATTTTTTAACAGGACAATGACCACAAACACACCGCCAGTTTGTATAAGGGCTATTTGACCAAGAAGGAGAGTGATGGGGTGCTAGGCCAGATGACCTGGCCTCCACAGTCACCAGACAATCAAGATGAGCTGGACCACAGAGTGAAGGCAAAAGGGCCAACAAGTGCTAAGCATCTCTGGGAACTCATTCAAGACTGTTGGAAGACCATTTCAGGTAACCACCTCTTGAAGCTCATCAAGAGAATGCCAAGAGCCTGCAAAGCAGTAATCAAAGCAAAATGACCTAAAATATAAGACATATTTTCAGTTTTTTCCCACTTTTTTGTTTAGTATATAATTCCCCATTTGTTAATTCATAGTTTTAATGCCTTCAGTGTGGATCTACAATTTATATATTCATTCAAATACAGAAAACTGTGTGAATGTGAAGTTGTGTCCAAACTTTTGGTCGGCACTGTATATTTTTCAGTTATTATGAAAATTTTTGTTAAAATAAATGGCAAAATAGATACCGAATAAAAAGGATACTTTCTATAATGACAATTGTTAAAGGACATCTACCAGAAGATCAGGGATTGTAAACCAAGTACGCTTACATACTGGTGTGTGCCTCCTTTGGCAAGATCTGCTCTTCGTTTACCTTCTTATGCCTTGTTTTTAAGAAAAAAGGCTTTACAATTATGCAAATGTACCTAAGGGGTTCCAGGCTCCATTAACACCTATGAAACCCAAAGCCCCTCCGACTCATTTGTATAATTTTAAAAGACTTTTTTTCTTAAAAACAAGGGCATATGGAATCTAAAAGAAGAGCAGATCCAGCCTGAGGGGTCACACACCAGCATATAAGTGTACTTGTTTTATAATCTTTCATCCTGGTGGTAGATGTCCTTTAAAAAGTTAAAAGCCTGGAGATTTGCTTGGAAGGTTTAAAATCTATGAAAACTTTAACTTAAAAGATATCCACCACCAGGATCAAGAATTGTAAACCAAATACACTTTCATGCTGGTGTGATCCTCCTCTGGCAGGATATGTTTAGCTTCTTAGGACCTCGTTTCTACAAATAAAAAGACTTTTAAAATTATGCAAATTAGCCTGAGAGGCTCCAGGCTCCGTAGGTGTTAATGGAACCCAGAGCACTTAAGGCTCATTTACATGATGTTTAAAGTCATTTAAAAATAAGAGCTAAAATAAGAGCAGATCCTGCCAGAGGGAGCACACACTAGTATGTCAGCATGCTTGGTTTACAATCCTTCATCCTAGGGGGAAGATTTTTTTTAAACTTTCACAGGCTCTTTATGATCTGCACAAATTATAAAAACCACATGCTCAAGGGTGCTTTTATGGCATTAGAAAGAATATGAAATTATACAACCAATTGTGTGAACAAATAAATAAATATTGGTTTAAATGTTAAATTTGGTCCATTTCTGTGCCTTGTGATAAATGGAAGCTAGAAATTTGTTATGTTTGGTTTTCAATAATAAGCACGTCTAAATAAGCTGAGCTAAAAAAGATGAAAATTACTACATGATTATGGATAAACATATGTTTACCTCTCACTGTGAAGTGTAATATGTAGGTAGATAAAGCTGTAGATATTTCATATTACAAACTGTCTGTAAGCTAAGCTAAAATACTCCAAAACACTGTGAATAACCTTTAGGAGCACTTTTCTAGACAATATAGTTTAATTCTTCTCCGTAGCTAAACTGGGGATTTATCAAATGTGATGGTTCATGTTGTTTAGTAGTCTTTGACTCAAGTTAATTTGGTGGGGAAGAGGTTATTTGCAGAGATAGTGTTCTCCTAAAATTGGTGACTTTTGGAGTTAACCCCCCCCCCCCAATATATCTGGTAATAGTGGTGATAGGTCTGATATAATAGATAAACTCTTTAAATATCCCACAACCAAAACTAGACAAGTGGGCAAGGCCACTCAGCCTCATTCTGATATTCAAGATGTTGAAAAGGAGCAGACATTAGGAGGCTCCAGATATGATGTTTTATCATCTGAGGGAGAGGAGTTAGATCCCAATTGTATTTTGATACAGATCTTAGATTAAAAAAGACAAAAGTACAGATATCACCTTGCTAAAGGAGAACTTAACCAGGATTCGAGATACAGTAAAAGAAACAAAACAACAGGTTAAATGCCAACAGAAAGATCAAAAGGTTTATAAAGAAAATAATTGAGACAATGGGGAGGGAAAATAAGATATAGAAAGAAAGACCTATCTAGAAAATAGGTCTCAGAGATCTAATCTTTGAATAATAGGATTCCCAGAAGGTACAGCAGAAGCTGATACTGATATTTTCTTTGAAAACTGGTTCAGGGAAACACTAAAGATTTAGGGCTATCAAAACTTGTCACGGGTGCTCCTGCGACCCACAACCCGGGTCGCAGGAGCACCTGTGCCCCTCTCCGCTGCCCCGGACCCCTGCTGGTTAACTCACCTCACCTCGATCCAGCGCTGGCTCTGGTGGTCTGGTTCACACTTCCCCACCTCCTAAGGCATGTGTGTTCCAGATTCCAGAGATTTAAAGGGCCAGCACACCGATAATTGGCACTGGCCGGCCGCCCGTTCCGTTTAAATTGCAGCCCCTTCCTGTGTCCCCTACGATATCTTTCTAGTTTGTTCCATGCCCTTTGTGATTATCCTGATTTCCCGTTGTGACCTCCATTCCATTCCTGGCTCCTGTGCTGCCTGTCCTGACCTACTGCTATGTCCCCGACTCTGATCCTGTGATGCCTGTCTCGACCTCCTGCCTGTCCCTGCCACAAGTTTGCCTTATGATTCTGTACTTTGCCTTTGCTGCCACCATGGAGTAAGTTGTTACATCATCGTCCACGGTGTACACACATCATTAGACCGGTGTACACACTAGGAGCCGCATAAAACAGAGCTGTTGTTGTTTTTTGTGTATCATCCCATCTAGACCCAAGAAAGAAGGAAGTCCCTTCCCTGTCCTTATCAGAATGCAGTCCTTCTCACTACAAGTTTGTATTTAGCTGTAAGAACTACTTGAGAAAATGCAGATCATCGCACCATTTCACGCACCGGTAGTGGGTGGGGTCAACAGACAAAGGGAGAAAAAGTTAGTGGAACGATTGGGACACTTTTGAACAAAGGCATGAGTGGGGGGTTAGTAAGGTTTATTGTGCCTGTTCTTGACTACATATTACATACCCTACCTGAGGGGGCTGGTAGTTTAGTTTTGTTAAAGCTGTGGACAATAAGTAAAAGCCCATAAAAGCCACATAGAATTTGCATTAATGAACATGTAAGGATTGTCTTTTTGGAAACAAACATTTGACACATTTAGGACCTTTTCTGGTAAAATGTGTGGGGTTTTCAGAACAATCACTATTACTTTGTAGCAAATTAGAGAGTTCAGCAGCTAAATACATAGTAGGGGTTAAGGACAGCACCACATTTATCATATAGTATATAATTTTGGTCTCGCTTCTGAAAGACCAGAGAACATGAAATCACAGCCTACACATAGAAATTACACATTCCCGGAGAGAAATAGAACAGGTCATCTCATTGTATATTAAAAATATAATAATCTGTCTACTCAAATGTTTGTATTGCTAGAACAAGGATGAGAAAGACACAATGTTCACCTTCTCCATTCCTATCCATCAGCACCAACAACACAAGAAAATCATCTGCTTAATATTTTCTAATTATGTTTCATATATACAAGATCAGGTTGGCTCCAGGTTTCAGTTGGCCCCTGGGTGACAGAGCCTCAGTGGGCCCCTTTGCAGTGAACGTACGTGGCGGCATTAAAAATTCAAAAACTAAAACAGGCTCCTGTTCCCTAAAATATTCCCTAGTTTATCATCCCAAACAGCTCACTCATGGTTATTTTATATAAAACCCCCCACACCCTCTATGGTTTGATTAAATACAGTCCCCTCACACCCATGGATTCCTTATCTACAGCCACATGTGGGCCCCCCAGCAGCTCTGGGCCCTGGCACTTGCTCAGATATGCCCAGTGCTGAAGCCGACCTTGTACATGATTATTTTTATGTTTGGTGGCTAACAGTTTTTATATCCGAAGGGTGGGGGTATCAAACATTGGTGCAATGTGCGCTAACCCTGCCCCTTTGCTTGCGCCAGATATATCAAAATGCTCTGGTCTATTAATACATCTGGTTGAAAGCCATAAAGGAAATTTCTATGCCAAGCTCTTCCTGGCATAGAAGTATGTGATAACCTGAGCCAAGAACTGGTGCAGGCTATAGCCAGTGTGTTGGTGAGGGGCATCCACAGCCTGGTACAGAAAGTTCAGTTTCTGTGGAGCTGGTGTAAGGGTAGAAATAGCCAGTAGAAGTCTTGATAAATCCCCCCAATGGTTTTTTATCAGAAGGTAATTAAACATTAAATTCAAATGGTCCTAATATAAAGTAACATGTACAGATGTGTGTGGGTACTGGACCCTTCCATCCTCTTTGGGTACATCTTCTTCTCTGCTGGAACTGCGGGCATTCAATGCATGTGCAGTTGAGATTATAATATCCTTATTACTAGCTGCAACGGAATGAGCCATTTCTCGAGACGATAGTTGATTGCAACAGTCAGACATCAGTTTTTCATGGATCATCATAAACTAATGTATAGGTTGTTGGGTCGGTTAGAATAGTGGCCATGGGAACTGATCCGTTAAAAAGTATTGAATTTATTGCAGCTGTGTGCCCGGACAGCCCATAAACGTTTTCCACTATCATGTGTTTCTAGAAACTCATCTCTTCTCACCATTTTTGAGGAGTATTTTTAGGAAGAGTATAACATTTTCAGTAATACAAATAAATAACTTCTAGGCATATATAGTGTTAATAGACAAATATTTATATAAGAAAATCATTGCAGCCACTGTTTTCAGTGCTTAAATTGAATAAAGGGTGTACAACCCCCCCCCCCCCCCCCCCCCAGAATATGGATGACCTCCCTGTCCAATCTATGGCTGACAACCTAGACCACCCCCTTGTCCAGACTATGGATGATGCCTTAGACCCTCCTGTCCAGGCTATGAATGGCGCCCAAGATCCGTATCTAGGCTATGGCTGATGCCCCAGCGCATGTCCAGGCTATGGTTGATGCCACAGACCCACCTGTCCAGGCTATGGTTGATGCCCCAGACCCACCTGTCCAGGCTATGGCTGATGCCACAGACCCACCTGTCCAGACTATGGCTGACACTGGCTCCCCAGATCAGACTATGACTAACACCCCAGACTGGAATGTGGCTAATGCCACATATTTAGCCACAGATTTAACATTTTTTATTTAATGTATTGTTATTTGGGAGTAGGGGGGTTGATAACGCTTTAATTTTTTTAACTTTTTGACAATTTTTGCTTGTTTTTTTATTACAGGCATTAAACTGTAGCTCCACTTAACAGAGAACTGTTATATACACTGGTATATATGTTATATACAGATCACATGTAACAATGATCTTATGGCCTACCCGTTTAACCCCTCCACACAAATGTAGACCACCAGGGAAGCTGGAATTAACCTCTCAACAAGATAGAATACAAAATACACTGGCCTTATCCCACTTAATGTCCTAGACCACCAACAAAGTTGGCATTCCCTTTACTCTTCTAAATATGAACATAGTCTGAATTTATTTTTTCATGGTGTTTTAGTCCCCAAAAAACTATACATCTTAAATCACTCATCTTTTTTTGTTCATTTCATTTAAGCATCTGGCATCCAAACAAAAGCTGGTTGTGAAAACTTCATAAAGAATAGTTAAATCAGTCCTGAAAGAAGAATGCAAATGATGGGTTATAAGAATATGACCCATAATTTACCATACTTGAAGGTCCTGACTAACAGCATCATTTTCTTTTTATCTTCTGTATTTATATACTTTGAGAAGCTATTGTAATGCTCAACTCCTTCCTACCCACCAACAACTGCTCAAAACTTTCAGGTTTTAATTGAGTTTTACACAGCAATAAAACAATACTACATCATTCTTTCAAAAACTTTGGATAATAGCTCTCACTCCGAAAAATATTTTTGATACAGAAAGAGTATGTGAGGTTTGCAATAATCTTTATCATATAAAATGCTGTAGGTTAGGCCCCTTTCACACGAACATCTACAATACTCGAGCTGGAGAACGTTCAACTGAAGAACGATGAACCACTCTCCAGAGCGACACGCGGTGTCCGGCAGATCGTACGGGAGAAGATAGAGCATGCTCAATTTTTTCCCGATAGCAACACAGTATGGTGACATGCGCGTGTGCTCACGGTACCATGGCCGGACGCCTTAGGCATCTACGGAACCCCCCCCCCCCCCCCCCAACATTCGTCTGCAAGGGGACTTAGAAATATTTGTACTGAAATCAGTACATTTGGCCCATTTGTGTGATTATGCATTACCCTGTTGTATTGTTTTAGTCATAGCTAAATACAGTCATTAAATATTTTAGCAAGAAGTCCTAGTCATTGAACAATATTTCCAAAAAATCCAAAAGGACAGGATATTTTCAGACATATAACAAAACCATAATGATTCATAAAGAATATGTGATGTATTTATATCTCAGAACAGTGATATGAATGGTAATCAGTGGTTAGCACTACAGCCTTGTAGCACTGGGGTCCTGGGTTCAAGTCCCATCTAGGTAAACATCTGCAAAGAGTTTGTATGTTCTCTCCGTGTTTGGTTGGGTTTTCTGCAGGTTATCCGGTGTCCTCCCACACTCCAAAACATACTGGTAGGTTGATTAGATTGTTCGCCCCATTAGGGACAGGGACTGTCCATGTGACTTTTTCATGACATTGGAAATGACCACTGTGTTTAAGCCATAGAATAAAAGAGAGTCATCCGTCACACGCGCACTGAACAGAGCTGTCAGCTCCTTGTTCCATTCAGCTGAATACAACTGGTTGTTGTACACATTTGGTGTCATATTTATCCTTTCCTTAGCAGGCCCTTTTACATTTTAGCACTTCCATTTTCCATCTTTACGCCCCTCTTTCCATGAGACATATAATTTTTTTTTTACATTTTACAGAGACATTTAATGGCTTGTTATCTTCAGGACAAATTGTGCTTTCTATTTTATATTTTTGTTGCACCATTTTCCTACAGGCTTTGTTTTTATATCTTTTCCTGTGGATCTGTACAAATACCAAATTTGTATAGGTTTATTATGTTTTAATACTAAAAACAAATTATAACCTTTTGCAAAAATAAAAAGTTTTGCCATATTCCAAAATAACTTTTCAACACTAAGGTGTCATCTTTTTGCAGGACAAGCTGAGACTTACACTATATTGCTACCATTTTGGGGACTGTCCGAACTTTTGATAAATTTTTATGCGTTTGGGGAAAAAGTGGCGATATGGAAATGTGGGTGCTATTTTGCATTGCAGGGTTCTCCCCAGGGAATGATCGCTTTTATTTTTTTGTAGATGTGAATTTTCTGGACACAGAACATGTGTTCTGAAACAAGTGTTTCACTTATTTATTTTTACAGTTTCAGTTCTAGGTAAAGGGGGTGAGTTGAATTATATATACATATTTTTTTTATTATGTCAGTCCCTCTAGGGTACTTTACCCTAAGGGAGTCTGATCACTCTTACAATATATTACAACACAACTGTATTGCAGTATATTGTGAATACAGGCAGTGCCATACAGGATTGCCATGAGAACCAAGATTAATAATTAAGCTTAATTACAGACACCTTTGATAATTGTTATAGCTGTTTATTGTAGCCCAAGGCTTAAGTACAGAAAATTACCAACATCCAGAGGTCTGTTTGTAACTAAGGGTCATATGTAAGTCGGGTGTTCTTAAGTAGGGGACCGCCTGTATACTGCTTTGGTATTACACTCTGTCTCTGTCAAACTACAATATCTACTACTACTACTACTACTACTACTACTACTACTACTACTACTTTATCAGGCTCCCAGGTGTCATGGCAACCAATTTAAACTTTTAAACATGGCGGCGCCCATGGGGAAAGCTCTTAAGTGTTGTGTTGGGGTTCCCCTAGAACCTAACAAGCTATCTGACGCAATCAGTGTCACCAATGACCGCGGAAGTTACTGGCAGATGTTAGCTGTATAATACAGCTGACACATATGTAGAGAGCTCACATATACGATTGTCCAACGATTGTCCAACAACTTACAGCAGTAAGTGGTTCACTAATTATATAAAAATCTAACTTGTTTCTTTTGTTTCAGATTAGAATAATGATAAATATGTTCACATCTTTATTACTCTGTTCACATATTCCTACCACAATGCTTACTACAATTTAATTAAAGAGTCATACAGGTAAACAATTTTGGGTTAGCTGCCAGTGAATTGTGGGGGTAACTCCCAGAACATTGCTGACGGCCGATGGCTAAGCGCATACTCTTCATAAAATGTTGATTTGCTTTCTGGGATAATAGATATAAGACGCTCGTCTAATTCATTAGCAACAGTCGTTACACTTGATCCTTCCTGAATATCATCTATCTCTGCAAGTCCTGAACAAACAATTGACAAAGATTTCTGCGTAGAATTTCCTTTAGCTACATCTCATTAAAATACAGAATTTAGTTCATGTGGAAGTCAGGGCAAATAAAAATTATTTAAAAAGCAACTGTGTAGCTTCACTCTAGCTAAAAGGCATATTACTGACTATGCGGGAGACACTAGGACATATTCACACACTGGGGACGATTTATGAAAAGTCTCTTAAAGTAAAGTCACATGCACAGAACATCATTTTTTTGGCCAACGGATAGCACACAGCTCGGTGTATTTCTATGGGCTCACACACACGGTGGTAGTTTCCATGGTCGTAGTAGTTTATATGGGACAACTGTCTATTCTACGGATATGTCCCGTGTGTCTCCAGCCTCAAAGGATAATCCCAACTGGAACATATCCCATTGAGGAAAATGCACATGTGCAGTTATCTCTTAAAGAGGACCTGTCACCAGAATTTAAATCCTCACACCAGTAATACCTGCTTGTAAAGGGTTAAAAGACCTCTCAATATCACCTAAAATTATCTGAGGCTCTGTACCATAATTACAGCCATTTTTTCTGATATCCAAATGAGTAGATGAGACAACTTCTGATGAAAAGAGTCAAGTTTCCACCATGGCTGCCAGTGAACCACGCCTCCTTATTTCGACTGACATCTCAGTGTCTGTTCAAATCGTGGCCTGCGCAGACAGGAATTCCAATTCATGCCCTTACCAGGATGCAGTTCCTCTCTCTGTATGGTGTATTTAGCGGTGAACAGAGAAACTGCAGGTTTTCTCACTATTTCATCTGCAGTGGGAAGGACCAATAGACAATGGGGCGGGGCCAATGTAGATTAAGGTGGAGAACATTCAGGGAAGGATGTTACAGAGCGGAGGAGTCTGATTTAAGATGGGACGCTAGCACTGCACTTTTTAATAAATGCATATTGAGGGGGTTGAATAAGGGCGATATTCACACTGCCGATCCCTGCCATACCGTAGCACGGCGGGCACACGGCGGCGGCGGGGAGAGGAGGAGGGGATGAGCGCTGCTCACCCCCGCCCCTCTCCATAGAGGAATATGGAGCACGGCGCTGTAAGCTGACAAAAGATAGGACATGTCCTATATTTTCACGGGGTGCGGAGCGGTATGATTCCGTGCGTGTGCTGCACCGTACGGTCCCGTTGCAGTCTATAAGGGACGTATAGCGGCCACATATATACGCACCCCATACAGCAGTGTGAATATAGCCTAAGGTTTATTGCGCCTGTTCTTGATGACAAGTTCCTTTTAACTGCTCCTACCATATATAGGGCTACTAATGATACCTTATGCTATATAATGGACGGTAATGATAATTTCATCTCAACCCCCTAATGAGGTACCAGAAACTTTTATCTGAATCTGGATTTCTGTGCGCCTCTCTTATGTAAAGAAACATCGCAGGAGTAACAGAATAGCCTATCCCTTTGTGTATTATTGTAAGTTTGTACTACTGAGGTCATCATATGTAGATACTATCACACATGAATGTTCAACAAATATTAGTATTGGCTTAGGATTTTACTATTTCCATATGATTTCTCTTACTTTATGCATTTATGTAACACAAGCACAGTTCATATGTACAGAAATTTCAAGACAGAAAGACTCTTGAGCTGCTCCCACACATAAGGAATATGCTCATAAGTTTTCTCTGATGGGAAAAAGAAGTATCCAGTTAGTATTGAGCTCACTGCCCCCCGATCCACCGGGAAGTCAATGGAAATCCGGAATGAAACCTCCAGCATGCCCCGGGAAAGTTCACCGGGTTAAGTACAATATGGGTGACCCTATTAGGACATTGTATAGACATTATAGATCAATGCCCAACTTTCAAGAAGCCTTATGACATGACTTGGGATTAAAGGAAATCTACCATTAAAATCCATCATGATAAACCAGGGACACTTACTCATAGATCCAGGCACCGTGACTGTGGTAATCTTCTTATATTTGTTTTGATGCTAATGAGCCACAAAGGTTTCTCGGGGTGTTACCAGAGCCTCTTTTATGTTGTAGCTTTATAGGCCGTTACGATGTCTGCTCCCTCAGCACTTTCACCTTCCCAATATAATGTCACACCAGCAGAGGTAGTTTCAGCACACAGTGGGAGGGGTAAGTGCTCCTGCATAGCCCGTGAAGATACAGCCTGGGGGGAGCTCTGGTAACGTCCCCCAGAGCTTTTCTGGTTCATTAGCATAAGTTGATTGCAGAAGGAAGGAGGTCATGGATAACAAATATAAGAACATTAGAATTGCCTGGATCTATCAGTAAATGCCCTAATTTATCATAATGAATTTTGATGGTAGTTTTCATTTAAGTAGCACTCGAGGCATATTTTTCATTTACCCATCTAGGAAGACATATTTGCATACTCCTTACCCAGAATTGTTAACAGACTATGCTTGCTTTAAGACCCTACAAGCTTTCCTTAATATTTCCCCTTCCTAACTCATACACAATAAACACAGATTGGGGACTACTGAAATATTCAGGTTCCTCCAGCAGCATTATGGGTATGTAAGTTCCCCATCAGCAGACTTTGGAGAAATGGTAGCTGCCAGGCTATATACTGGGGGGCAGGTGCTGGCTATATATTAGGGAGGCTATGACCAATGCATTTCTCACCCTTAGCTTATACTCGAGTCAATAGGTTTTACCATTTTTTTGTGATAAAATTAGAGACCTAGGCTTATACTTGGGTCCGCTTATACTCGAGTATATACGGGTAGTTGGATTCACACATGTCTATTTTTTGTACTACATTATTGGAATATTAAGATTCATAATGTTTTAATAATTACTAAATAATTACTACCGTAAATGTTCTAATACTTACTAGAGTAAAACTCTACAGCTTACTATAAATGAAAATGATCTTATGTGCTTTGCTTGAAATCTATGGAAATATACTATACTTTACCTGTAATATATTCATAACTTACCGTACTCTATCGATTACAGCCTTAGGCTACATCCACACAATGTATGCCCGGCGTACCATGCCGCTCACCCCCGCCCCTCTCCATAGAGCAGTGGTGGCGAACCTATGGCACGGGTGCCAGAGGTGGCACTCTGAGCCCTCTCAGTGGGCACTCAGGCTGTTGCCCCAGCACAGAATTCACCAGAGCCATTGGAGTCATTGGAGCCATTGAAGCTCCTGCTCTTGGCCCCACAATTCTTTCTGTTAAGGGAAGATCCAATGGGAATCTGAATTTTCCTACCTTCTGTCAATGATATCGGTGTCCTCAGGACCGTTGAAATCTGTGGAATAGCATGAAGATTTTAATAATTTAATACTAGAATTGTTGTGTTGGCACTTTTAAATAAATAATTGGGTCTGGTTTGCATTTTGGGCACTCGGTCTCTAAACGGTTCGCCATCACTGCCATAGAGTAACATAGGGGCCGGCGCCGTATGTTGGGGTCTATTAAGTTAGAGAATAGATACTGTGCCCAAAGAGTGTTATTCTGGTAATACCAATACGGTACATGAAAGATTTACTTATTTCTATCTAAAATGACAACATTGTTACATAAGTGGACGATGATAATGTTTTTTATTGCAGCATCTGTATTTACTCAAATTGTGTATTTCTGGATCTTCCTCTTGGCTTTCTCCGTTTTGCAGCTTACTCCTTTAAGAACTTTTTTCTTTAGCTGTTCAAATGTCAGGATTTCAACTTAAAAAACAAGGAAAAGTAAATCATTATATTTGATAAAGATGCTACAGAACATGATTCACTGGGGGTCATTTATCTTTATTTTGCTTCCAGTTTTTTTCTGTCTTTTTTGAGACATTTTTTGGCGCATTGCAATTTTTTCACCTTTTTGGAGACATTTTGAAATGCCTGCCAGACATTTGTTTTTCGTCAGTAAGACACACTTATCTTCTATTCCAGATGTGCTAAATGTCGCAAATGACATTTATCATTTCAAATTGTCTAAAATTTGCGAAATTTTTCGGAGCAAAAAACTCCAGACGAAATTAAACTTACAGAAAACTTAGAAAATGGAAAGAAGTGACTTGAGACATTTGTACAACATTTTTGAGACATTTGTAACAAATGTCTCAAAAAGAGATCTGAGAGAAGAAACCATTTAACACAAAGAAAAAGTGAGATTGATAAATTACCAAAGAAGTAGACAGAAAAACGACCAAAACAAAAACTAGCCAAAACAAACAGCGATAAGATATATGCAACCAATGACCTCTTGTTATATTTTTTCCATCGACTGTACCTCATAGATAGATCATCAGTATCATATGGTTGGGGGTCCAACACCCAAACCATGTACTGATCTCCTGTTACACACCAAAACTTATACAGCGGATGGAGCAAGAATCAGAATGCTCCTCCCGTGTCTGGTGGCAGTGCTCCTAGTGTCAAACCTAGACAACCTATGTAAGTCTTCTGTGGTGGAATTGCAGGGGAATCAATTATCCATTTAGGTGGCATGATATATTATTACATTGGTAATATGCCAATGGTTGGCATAAATATAATATTTATTCCAATTAAGTTAGGGTTTACTTCATTTAGTATAATTAGTTACGGTGGGGACTGTACCTATATATATTGAGTAGTCACAGTAAATATTTGATATATGTGGGGACAGGGGTGCACCATCCATGAGGCGAGTTGAGCCTCTTGCCTCAGACAGCACTACCTGCTGCAAGATGGGTGGCAGCATCAGGGGCGCAGTCACCTGCCATAAAGAAAGACCTAATGGATAAAAATAGTGGCCCACATTTATTGAGGCGTTTGCACCCGTTTTCTGTCTGACTTAATAAAAAAGTGCAAACTGCTTGCACATGTATTTATAAAGTACATGCGCCAGTTTTGTGTCGAGACTGTTCTGAGTCCGACATGACAGCAAAAATGTGCTGCTAGTGCTTAGTCGGATCATGCGCCACAATTCTGCAGCATGAACAAAGTTCACACAATAAAATGGTGCACACTTCCCGAGCAGTGCAGTTGGCGCCAGATTCATGAAGAACGTGCGCCACAAATCATAAATCTAGCACACCCTGCACACTTCACAGAGAAACTGCACATAGTACAGACTGCACTGTTTTTGATAAAAGTCGCCAACTGATGCCACCATGGAGAACCTACTTTCCAATAACAATTACCTGATACTTTACTAATGGATGGGGTGGAGGGGGCACCGTTCTATAGCTCGTCTCCTGCAGCAGATAGTTTAGGTTCATCCCTGTGTGGGGAGTTGTGCTGTGACTATATATTCCTTAGAAGCATAGGGTGGGACATAGTTATTATTAAGTGACATTATATTATAAGTAACTGTATTTTTAGGTGTGTAGTGTGGAGATGTGCTGCAAGAAGCTGAAGACATCTGGGCGCAAATTCACAGCAGACTCATGTCCATATGCAGCAATGATCTGGATCCAACTCATTAAGGTCTAAGGAAAGTTTGAATTCTAGATCTGTGCAGGAGGTGTAGATAAATTATGACATCCTATATTGTTAGTAGCGGATGAAATGAGGGGATTTTATACAGAGATTTTATCTTCTACTGTAATCCCATCTATGGTGTAAATGAGGTTACTGTTTTTTAGAAAACCCCTACAGAATTATCAGATGTTAGTCTATTGTTAAGACTAACTTTTATTAGATATATTATGACATCGTAAAATAGATTAAGTGAAACTACTAATAAAATCAACACATGATTTATAAGGACATATATAAAACATACCAGGATCATCAGTGAACATGATCTTTTTTGGCATGGATGGAATAATAAATCTATCGGGAGTCTTAGAATACGATATGTCTGATTCTTCGAACAGGGAGTCAATATTCTCAAAGATGGCAATGGAGGTACTGGAAATGCTGCCTTCCACAATGTCCCGTACAGCACAGAACTGGAGGATCTGCATGATTTCTTTGATTTTTGTCTTCAAGATTTCTAGGGGAGAAAAAAGGATCCTTTTAGTACACTTTTCAATACTCAAGGGGCCCAGTTAATTTAGTCTGGACAAGTGTCCTCAAACCTGTGGCTCTCTATCTGTGACAAATGCCATATACATGATACCCTCTGCTGTAACTGTTCAAGCCTACCTAAAAATTTTAGAGATCCGTGAATTCCCTCATGGAATACAAGTAGCAGCAAGCAAATGCTTTAGATTGGAGTCTAATTTGGTTCCATAATCGTGGCCATTTGTGGGCAGGTTTTAATTTTTATAACTACTACTCTAACAATATTTTCAAGGAATCGGTATGTGAGTATAAACTGCATTAGATGGTCACAGGACCAGCTCTGGTACATAAGTGGCCCTGGACCAGCGGATGAGGAGGCCAAGAGGACCTGCCTCTTAATTCAAATGGTTGCCCAATATACCAAGAAACCAGAGCCACTTTGTATATTGGGGAATCATGTGGGATGTATCATGACCAAATCTTTAATCAGAATGAATAAATATCAAGTAAAAGGATCACATGTCATGAAAATAAAACCAAAGTAAAAATCGTTTTTGATATGTAATGCATTTCCAAAGATATCGACATTTAAAGAAGTGCATAGCGGAATGTCAAAAATCTACCTGGACAGTCAGGCACCAATGACCCTTAATCACAAATGTGTTAAAAAAAAGAAATACCAATCCAATAATAGCAGATTGGGGTTTAGAAGTTATTAGTGGGGAATGGCCTCTCAGCAGGCATTTGTTGAAGGAGAGATGGAAAATAAATTGTATTGTTGCTATTATTATTGATGATGTATGTAAACATCTTACTTTAATTACCGTATTTTTTTCGGACTATAAGGTGCACAAAAAATCCTTTGATTTTCTCCTTATAGTCCAGTGTGCCTTATATATGAACCCTACTTACAGACAACAGCTGCCTTGAACTGTGCACAGATCTGCCTACTGCCTACTGGTCATTCATCCTTATAATCAGGTGCGCCTTATAATCCGGTGCGCCTTATATATGAACCTAGACATTTAAGCAGGCATTTATTGATGGTGCTCCTTATAATCTGGTGTGCCTTGTAGTCCGAAAAATACGGTAAAAGGAAAAAAAAAACAATGAGCATTTACATGTGGCTTTCTGGTCTTGGTAGCATTATCTTCATGTTGTATATCTACTATTTCATTGATTATATATTCAATTATATATTTCATTATTCTATCTAAAGAATGGCTGGACCATTATACAAGCAGTGTCACCCCTTTGTCATAGATCGTAAGCTCTTATGAGCAGGGCCTTTGCGCTTATTGTTTCATCTGACCATGTTATTGTAATATTAATCTGACCATTTCATCTGACTGCATTCTGTAATATTATTTATGTCCCTCATGATATGTACAGCGCTGCAGAATATGATGAGGATATAGAAATAAAGATGCATTATTGATATTGCTGTTATCTAAAGATTCCATTGAAAGTATTGCCGTAGGTTTGGTCGATATTAAAAGGAAATCTACCATCAACCATCAAAAGATCCAGTCACAGTGACAGTTGTTATCTTCGCATATTTGTTATCCATGACCTCCTTCCTTCTTAAATCAACTTTCAAAATTATTATAATAATCCTGAATGACTCTATGGCTTCACAGGTTATTACACTGGGCAGGAGCACTTCCCCCTTTCACTGTGTGCTGAAACTCCCTCTGCTGCTGTGAGAATACATCAGGGAGAGGGAGGGGAAAGTGCTGAGGGAGAAGAGGGGGAAGAGGATATAGTCTAACAGTCTGTGAAGATACAGCACGGATGGGCTTTGGTAATGCCCCCAGAGCCCTTCAGGCTCATTAGTATAATTTTAAAAGTTGATTTTAGAAGGAAGGAGGCCATGGAAAACAAATATAAGACAAAGACACGGTGCATGCATCTATGAGTAAGTGTCCCTGGTTTATCATACTTGATTCTGAAGGTAGATTTCGTACCAATGTTTGATCAAATTTTAGTCCCTACCTTGTGGTATCTTTGTACCAAAGAACTGACCACAACAGATACACTACTACAAAGGGAGTAGCCCACATCTTTCATCTAATGCACAAACATCCCCCACCCAAGGCTTTTTCTTATCGGATGTGGGATACCTACAAGGAGTATTTGATTCTCAAGATGATCAATTGTACTTTGTCTTAAGATCTTGGCGTTAGAAATTGCCTTTTTTTGGTTCACAATTTCGTCCTCTTTTTCCCTTATCTGTAATAAATTTTAAACATAAGTTACATATGTTACACACTACATCATCGTCTTCAATACATCAATGAACAAGAGCTTTCGATAGATCCTAAAGTAGTTAGTGGGCAAAACCTATACCAATACTGATTTTAATGGTGCTAAAAGATAATTAAAGGAAATCTACCATTTGCTTTTGTGCATTATGAAGCAAACATACCTTGAGAATGCTGTAGCTGCACTGATGCAGAAACATATCTTGTTTAATCCCTGAACTGAGTGGTTTTGCTGAAAAAACAACTATATAATTATGATAATGAGGCTCTCTCACTCCTTTGGCTGGGTCAGTGCTTCTCCTCACCCTAATTATGCACTGCTCCAGCCTTGTCCTGCCCAGCATAAGCCAAGAATACATCATCACTGTTTTTTTCCCGAAAGGCAGAAGTAATCAATCGCTGCACCATCCCCCAGCTGCTGTGTATGAGTCATCCAGCTCAGATGGATTATTCCTGCCTGGACAGTTCAGGCAGCTCTTTTATGTATGGCAGTCTGCACCCAGCTTTTCCAAGGTCATGAATTTTATAATTGTTTTTTGAGTAAATCCACTCAAATCAGGGATTAAACAAAATATGTTTTTGCATCAGTGACGCTACAGTATTATTAAGGTATGTTTGGTTCACAATGCACAAAAACTAATGGTAGATTTCCTTTAAATCTGCCCAGATATGCCATTCATAGGTACATTACCCCCATGGTCCAAGGCACCTGCGATCATTGGGTGCCTCTGCAGATAGACCTCCAGTGATTATACACTTGCGTCACAGTATCCAAAGTAGGTAAGGTTGAAAAAAAGATGTTGGTCCATAAATTTTATCCAATAAATTCTATAGTCTTGATGGAGAGGATGTCAAAAAACCCTAAAAAGCTGATGTCAATTGGCCCAAAGTACAGAAAAATTCTTCCTGTTGCCAAATATGGCTGACAGAATATCTCCCTGGATCGATAACAAAGATGTGTCCAATTATTGTTGCTAGTAACAAGTCCACATACCTTCATTACCAAATCACTGATGCGGCTCTTTTTCTCTTCTATAAGCTGATTATATTTGTCCTGGGCGTTTGTGAGTTCATACATCTTTTTGGCGTTCTCTTGATCCTCCAGCTGAATTCTTTTAGATCCGCTGAATAGGATAGCAAGTTTCAGCTCTTTCTGTTGCTCCCGCAGCACATTGATTTTCTTTCTGCCATGATACAATGTTTCCGTCACTTGGTGTAATGATAATTTGGTGCCAATAAATATTGTCAAGATTTTCCAGGGAATATTATTTTCTATATGCCAAGTAAGAAAGAGTATACTTTCTATATGTAGTTTTGTACTTATTGATGGAATATGAAGTGGCAAAGTGATTATTCACATTATAGATTGGGTCAGTGTTCCCCAACCGCGGGTTCCGGTATCCAAGAGGAGGATAAGGCTGGAGAGGCTGCTGACTAAATGGTATGGTGGAAGGGGCTTGCCCATGGTGCTTTTGATATTCACATCTTCCACTGGGGCTGTATGGGTGCTGTATGGGTGCTGTACTGGTGCTCTGTGGGTGCTGTAAGGGTGCAGTACTGGTGGGTAGTGTGGAAGGTGTGAAGAGCAAAACCGCGATGAGCAAGCACCTCCACCTCCCCTTCGGTTAGCAGGCTATCCTGCCTTATCCCATTTCTACCCACTTCCCCTCTCAGTTCCTGGGAAGACTAACATGTACTCTACTGGTCTCTTAGACAATAAAGGTAGGGGACCTCTGGATTAGCCAAATACCTTCACTACAATCTTCATCACTTACCTTTCCGTTCACATAAAATACTATTTGCTTAGCCATAGGTAGATGTGTAGAGAATGGCTGAACACACTGCCGGCTGAGGGTTACCTCAGAGAACATCTGGAGTCAGGACAGCGTCGGAGAGAAATCCGATACACACATGATGGCCAAACCCAGCCAAACTCAGAGGAATCACGCAATTTTGTCATTTATATGGGTGTCCTGAGAGCAAAAACTAAAAGGGGCTATCCGGACATTGGAAAGCCTGGCTGATTTCCTCAAAAAACACAGCCACATCTGACCATGCTTTGTGCCAGTATTGCGACTTAGCTGCATTGAGATGAATGGAGATGAGTTGTCGGCACAAACCAGGGTCAGATGTGGAGCTGTTTTTGAATGAAAGTTCAGGACATTGATATAAATCCCATGATAATTGTCTGATTCCTCCAATTTTGGTTGGTTTTGTCATCTTATGTGTATGGGACTGCCTCTTGCCCAACAGCAGATGTTCACTCAGTAAAGTTAGACAGGACTTGCCATGTTGGGTACACATCTGGACTAGTGGACCCAATAGGTAATAGAGACTTGGCCTCTAATCATGAAGTCTACCCAGACTATTAGAGACACGTGAGAGGCAGAAGGAGCCTTGATTCGTGGAACTAAAAGGAGCCACATAAGAAAGGGCCACCGCAGGTAAGGTGTGTACTAAAGGTCAAGGCACATTTCTTAAAAATGTCTAAAAGTAAGACAGACAGTGAAACCGGGCACATATATCAAAGACATTTATCAAAGTGTCTGATAAATGTTTCGTGATATAAGACTTTCAAGTGTGACTCTTATTACAGTCACATTTGAATATCTTTACAGCAAAGTCATGTTCCTTTCCCGATGCAGCACACTACTTCTCCATTGGACATTTCTTGAAGGAGTTTTCTGACTTTTGGAAATTGATCACTTACTACTTTCAGCATATTGTTTGTGTTCTCTGCTTGCTGTCATTCTATAAGAAGCTTTATTGTTTACTTCCTGTGAATAAAAAGCGGTCCCTGATCATGTGATGTCACACAGGTGCACGGCTCGTGTAATCAGAGCCATGTGTTTTAACGAGCCGTGCAGCTGTGTGTTATAACGAGCCGTGCAGCTGTGTGGCATCACATGACCAGGGATATAATGCGCCGTGCACATGTGTGACATCACATCACATGATCATGAACCAGTTTCTAACCAGTGAAAGTAAACAATGAAGCTTCCGATTGAATGACAGCAAGCAGAGATCTAGAAGACAGCGAAGAATTGATACAGAAAGTATATTGGGAAAAATTGTATTACCTTTTTATAATACAAACAATATCAATAATTTGCTAAAAGTAGACAACCCCCTGAGATTGTAAAACTTTGCCAATCACGCCCATGATGATTCAGCTCAATGTGAAAATCACAGCTTTTTCTTCATTTCACTATAAAAATATACAGAATAATAAATGAATAAAATATTAACACCGTTCCAAAATGGTTTTCAAACAATGACAGGTGTCAGAATATGGCAATACAAGGAATTTCTTATGTGGCCATGTTGCCCCTTAGAAACAAGTTTGCCCTTGGATGCAAGGCCACATATTCGCTATTGAGGGCCAGAATGGTCACCTGGACAAGATCCATTACCACAGGAAAGCTGTGGACATGCAGTCACTCCAAGACATTTCGTATGCAAAAACAATATTTTTTTTTTTGTACAATTGCTCCAGCAGCGGTGGTCACATCCAAGGCAAAAATCTAATTTCTAATGGAAACACGGCAAAATTTATGGGATATTATCTTCAAATGGGTAAAGTGTCCAACTGAAGAAATATTTGTTGTAGATGATTTAAAGGACATCTACCACCAGGATGAATGATTGTATGCAAATGAGCCTGAGAGGCTCCAGGCTCCATTAACACCTATGGAGCCTGGAGCCCCTCAGGCTCATTCGCATACAGCCCTTCATCCTGGTGGTAGATGCCCTTTAAACTAAATGTCAATGCCCAGATGGGAGTAATCCTTTAAAAAATACTAAAAACTTATTTTCTGTTCTCTATAAAGTGGATATGTTATTTGGGGCTGCACCATAAGAGCCATGGAAACACCTATAAGAACATAGCACAACTTTGTTTTTTTGTTTGTGGCAATCTAAATGAATTTGGAATCATTCTCCTTCTCCCACAGGAAAAACTATTTGTCCATTACAATAATATATCCACAGCTGTCAGAAAGTAATAAACCCAAACAACGGAATAGGGTCATACTTACTGCTGACTGGTAATGTTTTGTTCTGACTCTTTCCTGAAGGACATGACAGCCATTTCGGACACTTTACATTGTTGTTGTAACTTCTTCAGGTCCAATTCTATAGGTACAGAATCTTCATTTTTACCAATAGTCGGCAGATGCCAATTAGCCTTCTTTTTTGTTGCCATCTTTCAATGCTGGAGACACCATATATAGCAGTGATTATTATTTCTACACATGAATACAGTCTTGGGTTTATATGATATCAGTAGACTTACACAATTTGATATTTAGATGGAGGTTGTAAGGGGCCAGGGCTATTTAACCAATGCTACTATAGGTCACCACAGTCTGACTTTGCACTGAAAGGAACGTGCAAACTGCTCGCACATGTATTTATAAAGTGTCTGCGCCAGTTTTGTGTCGCGGCTACACTAAGCCCAATGTGCCACAAAATTCTGCATCTAAAGGGGCATTCCAGTGCCAAGTCATATCATGTGACACATTTATTATTGCAATAACATAATATAACATAATATTTATTATGTTAAAGGTGCACCAAAAAAAGTTGGTGAATACTTCCCGAGCAGAACAGGGAGCACCAGATTAATAAAGACCATGCGGCAGTTTTGATGAATCTGGTGCACTCTGCACACTCCACAACTGCATCTAGTACAGTTTGCACTACTTTTGATAAATGTGGCCCATTATGGTCAGTGAATGAATCACCGTCAGTGTGCTGGATGACCATGATACAAGGAATCCCATCTTCCCTACAAAACAGCAGCGCCGAACCGTAATCGTAATGAAAATGATTCCATATATCATTATGATACTCTGAGTCCCATCCTCTACACTGTGGTGGGTCCATGAAATCCTAGTAAAATTAGGCAGTACCAGAAACAACATTTTTTAGATAATCTTTTATTTTGCATCTATTTTTTTAGAATTTTTTAACCACTGACCCATCATTACATCACTACTGACTATAGATGATGTCATAGCTTATCTCCTCCTCCCTGTACAATGACCTCTATATAGATAACACTGACCCATCATTACATCACTACTGACTATAGATGATGTCATAGCTTATCTCCTCCTCCCTGTACAATGACCTCTATATAGATAACACTGACCCATCATTACATCACTACTGACAATAGATGATGTCACAGCTTATCTCCTCCCCCTCCCTGTACAATGTCCTCTATATAGATAACCCTGATCCATCATTACATCACTACTGACAATAGATGATGTCACAGCTTATGTCCCCCCTCTCCCTGTACAATGTCCTCTATATAGATAACACTGACCCATCATTACATCACTACTGACTATAGATGATGTTATAGCTTATCTCCTCCTCCCTGTACAATGACCTCTATATAGATAACACTGACCCATCATTACATCACTACTGACAATAGATAATGTCACAGCTTATCTCCTCCCCCTCCCTGTACAATGACCTCTATATAGATAACACTGACCCCTCATTACATCACTACTGACAATAGATGATGTCACAGCTTATCTCCTCCTCCCTCTATATAGATAACACTGACCCTCAATTACTCACTATGACAAGAGATGATGTCACAGCTTATCTCCTCCTCCTCCCTGTACAATGAACACTATATAAATTGCACTACTGAACCATCTTTACATCTAATGGTAATACATTTAAAGTAAATAAGTGTCCAAAGCCAAATGTTAAAAGGTTTTTCTGGTCAAAAACCAATGCGTGGTAGGTGCCTCTGACGTTTGTAAGGATAGCCCTTTTTAGGGCTAATCCTTTACTCCACTCTATCTTTTATAATTTTCTAAAGAGGCTACTGGGGCGTGGAGTAGCCAGAGCTGAGGAGTAGTCAGAACTGAGGCTACACGACACGGCTACTCCACACCCCAGTAACCTCTTTAATCCAACTACCCAGACATCTTCAGCTCGCAGCTACAAGGATCTGCGCGCACTCGTCCACGAAGCCAGAGTTCTGCGCATGCGCACAAAGCAGGCCGACGGTTGCATAATCTCAACTCCGAAGCTGAAGCTACTGCGCATGCGCAAAACTCCTAAATCTGGACAAATGTGCGCAGCTATGAGGTAGTTGTAGATATCTGGGTCATGGGCATGGAGTAGCTGGGCCGTGTAGGCTCAGCTCTGGCTACTCCGAGCCCCAGTAGCCTCTTTAGAAAATTTGCATATTACCCTGATTAAAGATTAGAAAAGATAGTGGGGAGTAAAGGATTAGCCCTAAAAAGGGCTATTCTTACATACATTAGAGGCACCTACCACTGGATCTATCTTAACCCCTTGACGCCGAAGCCACTTTTCACCTTCCTGACACGGTCCATTTTTTCCAATCTGCCCTGTGTGACTATAAGTGGTTATAACTTCGGAACGCTTTAACATATCCAAGTGATTTTGAAATTGTTTTCTTGTGACACTTTGTACTTCATGTTAGTTTAAAAATTTTGGTGGTATGTGTTTGCGTTTATTATAAAAAAAAACACCAGAATTTGGTGAATGAATGAAATTGGAAAAAAATTCCTACTTTTCCATACGTAGTCATAACAGCAAAAAAAACTTGGATAAAACTAACACTTAACTAGAATGCTTTATGTATTCCATGTTTTTTTATGCATCTTCTCTTGTTGTAAGATGTTATGGGTTTGAACTTTAGATTTTCAAATTTTCATAAAAACCAAAAATTCACGCTTTTGCAGGAACCTGCTTAGATTTCAAGTCACTTTAAAGGCCTATTTATAAAAACCTTCTTGAGGTTGCTAACCTCATTAATTATTTTTACAGGGAATAAAACATATAAAATAACAACTCATTTTTTTGGCTAAATGTGTTTTTCAAAAAATGTCAATTCATTCTCAGTGGATAAAATACCAAAAACGTCCACAAATTTTGATACCCATTTTCTCCTGAGTGTAACATACCCATGGTGGTACCTGCTGTATAGGCCACATATTGGGGCAGATTTACTTACTGACCGAAGTCCATTCGCGATCCAGCGTGGACGTTCTCTGCTCTGGATTCGGTCCGAGCCGGGCTTACTGAAGAGGCTAGTTCTTCCAGCCTGTCCACCAGGTGGCGCTGTGCGCTGAAAGTCATCTCATCGCGCCTGGGAATGCACCCACCTCGGACCAGGTGAAGTAAGCGCTCCCCAAGCGACACTTTTCGGTTTTTAAATGCGGGGGGCGTTTTTTTTCGAATAGTCGAGTTTTTCGTTCGGCCCACGCCCCCCCGATTTCCGTCGCTCGCATCCGGCGCGAATGCGCCACAATCCGTCGCTGTTGGCCACAATCCCGGGCAATTAGGTACAATGGTCGCAAATCGGAAATATTCGTGTAACACGTGAAGGGAAAACGGAATCGGGCCTTAGTAAATGACCCCCATTTCTTTATGTCTATGGATCACTACGATTATGGTGATACCTTCATTTATATAGTTTTTTATATATTTTTTACAATTTACTAAATTAAAACTATACAGAGAGAAAATTTCATTTATTTTTGTATCGCCATCTTACGGAGATATACGCTATATTTTTCGGTTGACAGAGCTGGTTTAGGCTTATTTTTTGAGTGTTGAGTTGTTCTTTCGTTGATACCATTTTGGCGTACATAACTTTTTTTATCACTTTTAGAACAGTTTTTGTGAAGCGATTTAATGAAAAATGTACATTTTTGGGATTTTCGTGGTTTCGTTTTTTACGGCGCTCTCACACAGCGGGACCAGTATGTTACAGAGTTATTGTACAAAATTTGGTACAGAAGGAAGGACCCGGGCCCCTGGAAGAAGCTGCGTATCCCTGGGGCACTGGCAGACCCCGGGGATGACAGCGGGGTACCGAACCCCCCCCTCCCCGGTAAGCCCTGCGGGGGGGAGGGGGGGGTTCCGATTTACGCACCAGACCCCTTGCACGCCGTGGTCACACGTTCAGGAGCCGGTACCTAAAAGACGTAATAATACTGCAAATGCGGGAAAGCACCTCCCGCCATGCAGTATTATTACGTCAAATGTCGGGGAGGGGTTAATAGGTAGATCCGTAGTGGTAGGTTTGCTATCTTAAATGCGACAGTAACGACAAAGCTCCAACCGCACTGCGCAACCTCCAAATTTCCAAAATAAAGAATATACCTTTTGTATCCAAAGATGCGATGCTCACTGTGTAAGCAAAAAACTAGGGAACTAGAAGGGGCGGGCAGAGAGCTGCACCATGTAGAACAGGGTGTATTGGACACGGGTGTTTCCACCTATGGATTCCATGGGGGTTATTCATCGTAATGCAGGCTCCTTGCTCCGCTGCCATCAGTTTTATTAACCTTCATGGCATAGAGGTACTTCATGGAGCATTAAACCTACGCTCCACGATGTAAGGACCCAGTGTCAGTTAGCTCATCAGCAGAACTGAACCTGCAACAGGTTTCAGCCGGCACTCTGGAGAACCCAGGTTGGATCGGTCAGGTAACTGTCAGCTTACCCCCCACGTCAGCACCCTATCCCGTTAGTATTGCAGGGTATTATTATGAAACAAGCAATTAGATGATGCTTCAGGTCTCATGGTGAGAGGAAAAAAATTACGTTTTTTAAATAAAAAATATATTAATTAAATCAATAAAAATGCCACCAAAGCCCCTAAAACTCTAAAATGAGAGGCTAACATTACAAAAAAAGTTAAATTACCATTAGAGATGGTAGCGAGCAAAAATGCTCGGGTACTCGTATTCGAGACGAATTTTCCCGATGCTCGAGTGCTCGTCTCGAATAACGAGCCCCATTGAAGTTCAATGGGATACGAGCTAGATTGAGCTTTCAAGGGGACCAAGGCTTCTGCACAGGAGGAAGCTGGCCAAACCACCTGTGAACCTCAAAACGATGGAAACACCCGGAAATGGACAGGAACACAGGGGCAGCATGCATGGATTCCTATGAGTGCTCTTAAATGCACCATATAGTCCAAAATGATGGGCAACAGCATGGCCATGACAGAGGAGTGACAGAATGAAGCTGAGATAGCATCTAAAACACTCCAATATGACCCTGACACTATAGGGGACGGCATGCAGAGAGCCAGCGGCAGCAGCAGTGGCAGGCTAGAGAGTGGCATGGCGAAACATACCCTAAATGGAACTCAGCTCACACAATGGTGTGGCAGGAGGAACCAAAGGTGGTGAGCAGAAGCCTCAAATAATATGCGGTACTGATAAAGTGTGCCAGTATATTTGGTGATTAGCACAGAGGGTGGCGACAAGTGGACAGTAACATGGAAGCCATGAAAACAACCCAAAATTCTGCCTGACACCAGCTCGTTTGATAGGGGGACAGTATGGAGGCAGGTGAACTAGTAGTAGATTAAGAGGTGCTGCAGTTAAAACTATGTTAGTGGAATTTGGAATGGAGTGGCGCTCCGCTGCCAGAAGAGCTTCCCGCCAATTCCAAGCCCCTGTCTTAGGCTACTCCCCACGAAACAGCACTTTAAGAACATTTTGTATAAGATCAAGGTCCGTAGTTCTCTTATAAGTTAGGATATGGCGGGTGAGGGAGGGAATGTCAAAACAGATGCGCAAGAACGCTGAAATAATATTGGTAAATGAAAAAGTTTTGTCCAGTAATTTTGTGATTAAACACAAGTGTTTCCACAAAGTTAACAAGTTTGTTGTGGAATGCATAAAACAACCCAAAAGTCTGCCTACACAGCTCGTTATAAAGGGGACCATGTATGCCTACAGGTCATGCTTGCCCGTCGCTGCAACTGGCTGCCAGTCTCCTTTCGAATACAGTTTTAAAAATAATAACCCTCATCCATAAAGGCTCTGTATAATGCGGCACCACCTCCCCTCTCCTCTCTTATCAGTCTATCGCCAACCCGGTGCTCTTAGATCGCCAGTGATCTTAGATAACCTTAACTAGTGCGGACCTCCCACTCGCGGTCTCCAAGATCTCTAGAGCTGTGTTCCTTGTTACTATTTTTTATGCATTCTCTCCTTTTTGTAAGATGTTATGGGGCTTTGAACTTTACGATTTCTCAAATTTTCATAAAAAACACAAAATCACGCTTTTGCAGGACCTGCTTAGATTTCAAGTCACTTTAAGAGGCCTATTTTTAAAAAACCTTCTTGAAGGTTGTTAACCCTTTAATTATTTTACAGGGAATAAAACAATAGCAATAACAATTTCAATTTTTTTGGCTAAATGTGTTTTTCAAAAAATGTACAAATTCTCAGTGGATAAAATACCAAAACTGTCCACAAATTTTGATACCCAATTTCTCCTGAGTGTAACAATACCCCATATGTGGTGGTAACCTGCTGTATAGGCACATATTATCTTTATTCTATGGATCACTACGATTATGGTGATACCTCATTTATATAGTTTTTTATATATTTTTACAATTTTACTAAATTAAAACTAATACAGAGAAAATCTCATTTATTTTTGTATCGCCATCTTTACGGAGATATAACGCTAATATTTTTCGGTTGACAGAGCTGGTTTAGGGCTTATTTTTTGCGTGTTGAGTTGTTCTTTTCCGTGATACCATTTTGGCGTACATAACTTTTTTTTATCACTTTTTAGAACAGTTTTGTGAAGCGATTTAATGAAAAATGTACATTTTTGGCGACTTTTTCGGGTTTCGTTTTTTACGGCGCTCACCTAGCGGGACCAGTAATGTTACAGAGTTATTGTACAAATTTGTTACAGAAGAAAGGACCCGGCCCCCTGGAAGAAGCTGCGTATCCCTGGGGCATTGGCAGACCCCGGGGATGACAGCGGAGGATACGAACCCCCCCGGTAAGCCCTGCAGGGGGGGAGGGGTCACAGTGATGCCCCCAGTAGTCACCAGTCACAGTGATGCCCCCAGTTGTCAGCAGTCACAGTGATGCTCCCAGTAGTCAGCAGTCACAGTGATACCCACCAGTAGTCAGCAGTCACAGTGATCTCCCAAGTAGTCAGCAGTCACAATGATACCCTCCAGTAGCAAGTAGCAGGCAGTCACATTGATGCCCCCAGTAATCAGCAGTCACAGTGAAGTCACACCCTCCAGCAGGGCCGGCTCCAGGTTTCAGTGGGCCCCTTTGCAGTCAACTCGCATAACGGCATGGATTCATTATATACAGACCAGCCCCCCTCCTTGCCCCCAATACATTATATGCAGCCCCCTCCTCGCCCCCAATACATTATATGCAGCCCCATCCTGACCCCCAATACAGTATAATGCAAGACACCCTCCTCTCACCCCAATACATTATATTCTGCCCCTCCCCAATACATTAGTATCAGCCCCCTCTTCGCCGCAATACTTGATATGCAGCCCCCCTCCATACCCCCAATACATTATATGCAGCCCCCTCATCAGATTTCACATTATAATCAAGCCCCCTTCCCCACATGGATTACATACAGCGCCCTCCTCATGTCCCATTCATTACTAACAGCCCCTATACTAGTAAATATGACCATTCAAAATAAAAGAACAATATTTACCTCAGCCTTCTGGTCAGGTCCGGAGCTTCCCCCTCTCCGTCTTCCTTCTCCTTCCGGCAGCCTCACAGCACTTCAGCCCGCGGTCACAGGCTCCGCTAGCGTCGCGTTATGAACACGACGCTAGCGGAGCCTGTAACGGCGGCCATGCAGAGACGCAGCGTCCAGCTGCACACAGAGCGCCGCTTTACGGCCCTGCCCTCCAGTAGTAAGCAGTCACAGTAATGCCCCCAGTAGTCAGCAGTCACAGTAATGCCCCCAGTAGTCAGCAGTCACAGTGATCCCCCCAGTAGTCAGCAGTCACAGTGATGCCCCCAGGAGCCAGCAGTCACAGTGATGCCCCCAGTAGTCAGCAGTCACAGTGATGCCCCCAGGAGTCAGCAACCAGGGGCAAAAAAACTTGCGGACAAGGGGTGAAAATGTTGCATACAGCCAGGAACTTGTGACTTTTCCCCTTTCTCGACACTTATAGCATGATCTGGTGTACATTTAATTGGATGCCGGAATCGTATAGTAATTCCAGCGCATTGTGTTATTATATTCCTGCTGTATATCAGAGCTTTGTACATATAGCTCCATTGTAGCTTATACAGGATCTGCGTTTTTCTTTATACCAGCTTAGCTCTTTCATAGATCCGTATTCATACAGAGGTGCAGTCCCATGTAAATACATGAGTCCTATCTATATAACACTTCCAGTACATTCAGCCCCCACCACTGAGAGCGCCATGTACATCAAGTGACTACTAACCCTCCTCCCCATGACATAGAACACAGCACAGCCCCGCCCATCATCTGTGCACATGCGCAGTGACAGTCGCGAGGACAACCGCTCACTCCCTTAATACGTGCACCCCGCCCCTTCCCGTTACGTCACACCTCCAGGAAGTTGTGTATCTGTACACCGGAGGGAGGCTGTGCGGGCAGACATGGCGGCCGGCTCTATGGAGACAGGTATGTGTCATGTATGTAGTTATGAGCAGACGGCGCTGGACACGCATAATAACACTAGTGTGATGGATACCGCAGTAATGTGAATATACTGCTAGAACCTCCTACATTACAGGCTGGACTACTCATCACTAGTGCATCATTTTCTCCCTACACAAATAAGCTGATAATATGTGATCTCTAGGGGAACATGCACCCTCAGCCATCACCAGATTGGGGTCCACAACTTCCCTCTGTACATGCACCCTCAGCCATCACCAGATTGGGGTCTACAAGTTCCCTCTGTACATTCACCCTCAGCCATCACCAGATTGGGGTCCACAACTTCCCTCTGTGCATGCACCCTCAGCCATCACCAGATTGGGGTCTACAAGTTCCCTCTGTACATGCACCCTCAGCCATCACCAGATTGGGGTCTACAAGTTCCCTCTGTACATGCACCCTCAGCCATCACCAGATTGGGGTCTACAAGTTTTCTCTCTGTACATGCACACCCTCAGCCATCACCAGATGGGGTCTACAAGTTCCCTCTGTACATGCCCCTCACCATCACCAGATGGGTCCACACTTCTCTGGCATGCACCCTCGCCAATCACCAGATGGGGGTCCCACAACTTCCCTCTGTGCATGCACCCCGCATCCATCACAGATTGGGGTCTACATACAGTTCTCTCTGTACATGCACCCTCAGCCATCACCAATTGGGGTCTACAAGTCCTCGTACATGCACCCCAGCCTCACCAACCAGATTGGGGTCTACAAGTTCCCTTCTGTACATGCAACCCTCAGCCATCACCAATTGGGTTCTACAGTTCCCTCTGTACATGCACCCTCAGCCATCACCAGATTGGGGTCTACAAGTTCCACCTGTACATGCACCCTCAGCCATCACCAGATTGGGGTCACAAGTTCCCTCTGTACATTGCACCCTCCAGCCATCACCTAGATTGGGGTCTACAACTTCCCTCTGTGCATGCACCCTCAGCCATCACCAGATGGGGTCTACAAGTCCTCTCTACATGCACCTCCGCCATCACCACGATTGGGTCTACAAGTTCCCTCTGTACACTTCACTCTCAGCCATCACCAGATTGGGGCTAGTTTCCTCTGTACATGCACCCTCGGCCATCCTACTTCCGTCTATGGAACTCCTATAATCCAGTGATCTCTGACACCATGTAAAAGTGAATGGACGCAGTATTTTCCATGTACATGGGACACTTGCCCTGCTATTCTTCCTGCGTTGTTCCAATATTTTAAGTTTTGTTTCTGCACCTGGTTAGAAGTTCTGGAGAGTCACAGGATGCACTATATCCAAAGAGTGACCTCCTTGGACAGTGGGACACCACAGGAAGTGAAGACCCCTGAAAACCCTTACATCCTGTGTCTGAGGATGCCAGTTATTGGATGAAGCAGGTCCAGTGACCCTCCACAACTTCTGGACTGGCGTTGGGCCCGAAACCACAATTACCAGAGTGGGATAAGAATGTGTTCCTTTTTTTTTCCTGATTAGCATATTAATGGAAAACCCCTTTAACTAGCAGTTATAATGCAGCCTGTGCATCACAGCTGGAGAGTTAGCAGCAGTTTCTGTAGCCCTAAGGGAATAAAAATGTCTCCTCTATATTTAATGCTAATGATTTTCTTTTTTTTTTTAAACCCTCCCTCAGAGGAACAAGCAAGAATTCGCTTCCAGCTGGAGTTGGAGTTTGTTCAGTGTCTGGCAAATCCGAATTATCTGAACTGTAAGTGTCCGGAGAAGCTATAATGGGGTCTGTATGGTGGTGACCATAGGAGGGGGGCGCTGTGGGGAGTCATGTACACGTCTGCGCTGCTGGATTACTAATTCTGTTATCTTCCTTGTGGTTCTCCAGTGTAACCTGGAAACCTGTTCCAAAAGTAAAAATACAACGAAATGTCTGAGCCAAAAGTCCTCAAAATGTGTTGAAGTTCTCCAGTCTGTGTTTGGTTATTTTAACCCTCTAAGTGACGGCCACAGATAGATCCCTCTGAATTCAGTACATAATATTGACTTATAATGCACAGAGTTCTTGCTTATATTGATAAGTAGTACAGACATGTACAGTGTCGGCTCTGCTACGTATCAGGGAAACAAGAACTCTGTGCATCAAAGGGACATTTGTGCGACATTTTTTACACTTTTGTCATGAAATCTGTAAAAAAAAAAAAAAAACTGTTTAACATAAGGAAAAAGTGAGATTGATAAATTACCAAAGAAGCAGATGGGAAAAACACAAAGGCAAACACTATCCAAAACACACAGAAAATATAAACCACCAAAGTGAATCTGAAGATCTGCGGCCATGTTGTTTCATTCTTGGCCTGGATGTGGTGGACAGGGGCCTGGAGACGCCATATGTATACTGATCACTGTGGCTTATGTTACACTGAGTTATGATACAATAAGCTCCCAAGCGGCCGGACGCTTCTGTGCCGATCTGTCACTACAGTAGAACTGCGACCATTCAATGGAAAAATAAAGATTGGAGTTACTCCAGTTTTAACAATCTATTAGAAGTCTCTTTAGTTGTATTTTGATCCTGCGTGGGATTTTTCAGCGGATTATCAGCAGTCAACATTAAATACACAGCACAATCCGCGTTTTTACATTTTTGTTGGGAAAAAAAAACATTAATAACAATTCCCTTTATGTATTTATAGCGGGCACACAGATCTGCAGCGCTCGCACGAGAGTTGCCAAAATTGGTCCCTGGTCCCCATTGGGATCACAATCTATTAACATTTTTTTTGTGTTTTTTTTCCCATTACGTTTTGTGATGAGTGGGAGGAGGAAACCCACGCAAACACGGAGAGAAACATAAAAACTCGTTGGTAGATGTTGACCTGAGGGACTTGAACCCAGGATTCCCCCAGCGCTGAAAGGCTGTAATAATGCTTACCCACTAAGAGCCAACGTGCATGGTGCGGGGAAGTACTGTTTTTGACTTCAAAATGCCCCCCGATGATACTACTGCCTACGCCGATAGGGATTTGAAGTATGAATTTGCAGGGGTGTTTGTGGTAAAACCATGCATTCATTTTTGGGGGCAACAGGCAAAACCCAAGGTTTTGTGTTCACAAACAAAGGAAAAAGAAAAAAAGAAACAGGCAAAATGCTGAATAAGAAAAGCACGTCAAAAAAGTTGATAATAAATAATAATAATTCTTTCTTTATATAGCGTACACAAACAGATACGCAGCCGCTGCCCCCCACCCACAAGAATGGTCATTAATGGTGTTCCCTGTCCCCATGGGCTCACAAACTAAAACACCTACCAGTTTGGTTTTGGAGGGGAATCCCCCTCTTGCCAAGTGTTTGTCCACATTTGTCAAGCTGCTATCGCCCTAGATAAATTTTTTTTTTTTTCATATGATTCTCCAGTTTTAACAATCTATTAGAAGTCTCTTTAGTTGTATTTTGATCGTATGATTTATCTTAGGGGCGATAGGCAGCTTGACAAATGTGACACACGTTGGAGGGGGATTCAAAACATACTGTTAGGTTGTTTAGTTTGTGAGCCCCATGGGGACAGGGACCAATTTGACATGCTTGTGCAGCGCTGCGTAATCTGTGTGCGCTATATAAATAAAGAATTATTATTATTATTATTATCACTTTTTTGACGTGCTTTTCTTATCAGCATTTTGCCTGTTTCTTTTTTTCTTTTCTTTGTTTGTGAACACACCTTGTGTTTGCCTGTTTCCAAATATGAATGCATGGTTTTACCACAAAACCCCTGCAATTCTACTTCAATCCCTATCAGGCGTAGGCAGTAGTATCATCGGGGGGCTGCGTGGGATTTTTCAGCGGATTATCAGCAGTCAACATTAAATACACAGCACAATCCGCGTTTTTACATTTTTGTTGGGAAAAAAAAACATTAATAACAATTCCCTTTATGTATTTATAGCGGGCACACAGATCTGCAGCGCTCGCACGAGAGTTGCCAAAATTGGTCCCTGGTCCCCATTGGGATCACAATCTATTAACATTTTTTTTGTGTTTTTTTTCCCATTACGTTTTGTGATGAGTGGGAGGAGGAAACCCACGCAAACACGGAGAGAAACATAAAAACTCGTTGGTAGATGTTGACCTGAGGGACTTGAACCCAGGATTCCCCCAGCGCTGAAAGGCTGTAATAATGCTTACCCACTAAGAGCCAACGTGCATGGTGCGGGGAAGTACTGTTTTTGACTTCAAAATGTTCTACTTCAATCCCTATCAGGCGTAGGCAGTAGTATCATCGGGGGGGCATTTTGAAGTCAAAAACAGTACTTCCCGCACCAATGCACGTTGGCTTAGTGGGTAGCATTACAGCCTTGCAGCGCTGGGATCCTGGGTTCAAGTCCCAGGGTCAACATCTGCAAAGAGTTTTTATGTTCTCTCCGTGTTTGCGTGGGTTTCCTCCCACTCTCCAAAACGTAATGGAAGGTTAATTAGATTGTGATCCCAATTGGGGACAGGGACCAATTTGGCAAGCTCTGTGCAGCGCTGCAGAATCTGTGTGCGCTATATAAATAAAGGAATTGTTATCTGCGTGGGATTTTTCAGCGGATTATCAGCAGTCAACATTAAATACACAGCACAATCCGCGTTTTTACATTTTTGTTGGGAAAAAAAAACATTA